>APFE030452820.1:0-14366 GCA_000404065.3 Pinus taeda | reverse complement strand
GGGATTATCTGCCACCCTGATCCTGTCTCTATGGAACTCGAATTTACACTTTGACAATGCCTTTGTCAAAATGTCAGCATCTTGCTCCTCTATTGAAATATACTACAACAACATGATCCTCCTCGCTACACAGTCTACAACTTGCTTTACCTTGTAAAGCCAATGGGAACTCACAATTGACTTGTTCTCTGGTCTCGGAACCACATCCCAAACATTGTTACGAATTATGGAGTCATACGCCTCCACCATAGCATCAACTCAAATCGGCTACTGCACTAATTCCTCAAAGGAAGATGGCTCAGTCTCAACACATTCTCCAGCAAGGGCCATGTATCTAGTGTACCTCTTAGGTGACCTCCTCTGTCTACGTTGAGAAGATGGTGCTCCCACATTCTCTCTCACATCCTTCAAAAATATGTCATCTTCTCTTGTGCGCTTTCGTCCATGTTTGGACGACTTTGCTTGAGTGGATGTCTCCACTCCTGGAACCTTTGCATGCAGTTGCTCCACATCAGTGTAAGGCTCCTCCTCCTTAGGAACCAACAGTTCCTCCATAGCTTGTAGTTGGAGCTCCCTCTCAAGGGAAGCTCACATGGCCTTCTACTCATCAAACTTGAGATCTTTGCGAACCATTGTCCTCCAACTGGTAGGCAAGTACACACGATAGTTGTGAGGTGTATCAGTGTACCCCACAAGTATCCCCAACTTTACTATCAGATCAAGCTTCTTCCATGCATCTTTTGTCACATGGCAATATACCAATGAGCCAAAGATCCTGAAGTGACCCGCATCTAGTCTCTTACCAGAGAAAGCTTCCTTTGGTGTCTTCACCCCAAGTATGTGATGTAGGCTTCTATTCTACAAATAGACCACTGTGTTGCATGTCTTAGCCCACAAGTGAAGTGGTAGGCCTTGGTCATGCAACATTGCCCATGATGCCCCTACAACAGTTTTGTTCTTCCTCTCGGCCAACCCATTCTACTGTGGGTTATGAGGTGCCATCAGCTCTCGTTTAATTCCTTCCACTGTACAGAAGTCCTTAAACTCTTGAGAGACATATTCTCCACTGTTATCACTTCTCAAGGCCTTGATCTTCTTCCCTGACTCTTTCTCGATCAAAGCTTTGAACTCACAAAACCTTGTCAAGGTTTGGTCTTTCTTCTGCATGAAATAAATCCAGCATTTATGAGAATAGTCATCAATGAAAATCAAAAACTACCTTTGCTTCATTGTGGATGCTGTTGAGAATGGTCCACACACATCAGTATGAACTCACTCTAAGATAGCCTTTGTTCGACTGTCTTGATCATGAAAGGAAGACTTGGTGTACTTTCCCAAGGTACAGCCTTTGCATGTGTCAACTTGCTCAAGTTCACCTTTGGGATGTCCTGTAGATATTTGTTGCATTATCTTCAAGGCCCCATGATGCAAATGGCCCAACTTCCTATGCCACAACTAGCCAATGTCTTGGCTTTGCACCAATTCTGCTTTCGTACTCATTGCTGCACAATCTACCTCTAGTTTATAGAGATTCTTCACCTGAATCCCTATCCTCTTAGTCTGACCCATGTCTATGTGTCTTAGGAACACCTTTCCCTTACATAAGACAACGGTGTAGGCGTTTTCCTCCAACATTATGACCAATACCAAGTTCTTCTTTATTCTAGGAACATACATCACATTTGTCAAGGTGAGAGGAGCGCCATGCTCCCTCCGAAAAGCAACCGTGCCCACTCCTAAAAAACTATACCTTGCATTGTCACCCATCTCTATGCACATATTGAGGTCTTTCTCCTCCAAGGAATTGAATAAACTTTTATCACCAGTCATGTGGAATGAGGCCCCACTGTCATTATACCAGACACAACCCGTCATCGATGACACCATGCATGCAATCAAGGTAAAGTGCATTTCGAACTGAGAGGCTAATGCCTCACCTTCCGATCCTTTCGAGGATTCCTTCCTAGACTTCTTCGATGGGAAATTAGTTGCATAATGCCCCATCTCATGACAATTAAAGAATCTTACTTTAGACATGTCACCCTTCTTCCCTCCATGAGAGGAACCATAGAATGCCATTGGCCAACCTTGAAGTATGATATGAAATCGATTTGCACATATAACCCCGAACTTCAAGATTCAAGTTCTCTTCTCTGTATACTATTCACAACTCTAATACCATGTAGAAATTCTCTATCAATATCGTTCTTCTAAGACCATGTAGAAAATATGTTGTAGTTTAACCAAATAATGCAATATAAATCAAAGCAGAATACTATAACCTAATTCTACTATCAATTTGTGGAAGCTTAAAGATCGAGCTGAACAATATAACTAGAAGAAGAAGAATCAATGCACAATACACATGAAAATACTTTGGGGAAAGCCTCAGCTAGAAACCCCACTCTATTGTATTATCATACAGGTGGAAATACATAGGAATTATATAAAGCCTTAGCTCTCACAACTATTTAGATCTCAGTATAATCCTTACAGATGCTCACAGGAAATCAAGGATTCTCACCAGCCTTCCTCTCTACCCTCTAAGCTCCTATTTCCTTGTGTTTTTTCTCCCGGGTGATCCTCCTATTAGCAAGTGGAAAACTCTCAACCAAGTAGAACACTGATCCTCCAAAACTGCTTAATCCTGAAGGATTAATTCCTTGACTACATGCATTGGTTTTATCCACATGAAATTGATAGTACATTTTCCTTGAACATTAATCTCAACTCGGCATTTCTCAGAATAGACATGCATGAGCTTCTGATGAGGGAATCTTTAGTTAACTGGAGTAGCACTAGTTGGATGCATGCATGCATCAAGTGACTGTTAAATCACTTTTAGTTCCTCAAACAGTTTGGAACTAATTTAACTGGACTTAACTAAGTAAACTGAGTTAACTAATTACAACTCAAATATAACTCAATCTTATCTCCTTAATTTAAGGGATAACTCAATCTTATCTCCTTAATTCAAGGGATAACTCTTGCATGACTTCAGAAAGACTTCTAACTTGAATTTCTCAAACTAATTAATTCGAAATGAATTAATTAATTATTTCCAAGTAGTTGTTAAGACTAAATTCGATTTTAGTTCACAATTTAATTCAAGGACAAATTAAATTAGAATATTCTTGTTGCCACATTTCAACATAAATGCTCCTTCTTACGACCTCCTTAATAAAGTCCTACCCTCAGACGAAGCTATTCGAGAGATCATGTGTTTTGAAGAGAGACCTTGGGAGGACTCTCACCATCATGTCTCGATATCTGATTCAGGCACAATGCCCATTCAAATCTTGTCGTTTGACACACCTGAAATTGGTCTCTCGCCTTATATGACTATCCAAACTTTGGATTCAGAAGGGAACATGGGCAATCTTTCCAAGGCACTTCTCATCGACATTTTAGTTAAGACAGGGATCGTGGAAAATATATAGATTGGAGCCAATTACAATCTTGAGGACATTGCAAGCTTCACCTACCCTTCTAAGGACTGTCGCGACATTTTCCTTTGGTCTTATGAGGTAATTCATGGCATATACCCTTCTATTGTCAAGCATGAGATCAATAAATGAAGATCATTCTTTTTATGGTATTTTTCTTGCTCTTTAATCCAAAAAAAGCTTGAGTCTCCTTCTTTGGGATCATTAAACTACCACGAAGAAAGTCAAGCATTCTTTTTATGGTATTTTTCATTCTCGTTAATTTGAAAAACCTCGAGTCTCCTTCTTCAGTCTCTTGAACTGAAAAATCCTTGATTTTTTCATTGTCGAGCTCATTAAACACCTACGACGATGGTTTGAGCAACTTTTTTTTGCTCTTTTTCTAGCTCACTAAACTGAAAAAGATTGATTGAGCATTCTTTTTAGGCACTTTTTTTCTCACTCATAAAACTAAAAAAGCCTCGAGTTCCTTCTTCAGGCTCATCAAAACCTTATGAAGAAGCTCGAAGTATTCTTTTTAGGAACTTTCCTCGCTCATTAAATCGAAAAAACCTAAGTTTTCATCACTAGGCTCGTTAAAAATTTACGACGACGACATGAGCACTTTCTTTTTTGGGACTATTTCTTGCTCTTAAATCGAAAAATCCTTGATTTTTTCCCTTCTTCGGGCTCATTAAATCTACGAAGAAGGAATGACAAGTTCTTTTACCTCTTTTTCCTCTCTTACTAAACTGAAAAAGATGCTTCAATTTTTCTTCATTTGACTCGTTAAAATTCAATGAAGGTATATTGATTTTGTCGTCATGTGACTCATTAAAATTTCACAAAGAATATCAATTTTAGTCTATCTCCTCATCCTCGTAACAAAATGAGGCAAACATCTATTGAGAATAGGTTTCTCTTTATCTAGACTCAGTAGATTAACTCACGGAAAAGGAACCATTCTAGGTATACTATTAAACCTTTGTCGCACCCAGTTAACAACTATAACAAAGGGACCACCTTGGAGTCATTCTTTATGATATTTTCAGACTCTCGAAATATGAAAAGACCACTGAGTTGTCTCGTCTGGACTCATTAAATTAAACAGATGAGGAACAGAGTCACTCTTTTTACAATCCTTTTCAGACTCTTAAAACATGAAAAGGTTGACGAGTTTTCTTGTCTGGAGTCATTAAACTAATCTGATAGGGCATAGAGTCACTCTTTTTATGGTCCTTTTCAGACTCTTAAAACATGAAAAGATCGATGAGTTTACCTTTCTGGACTCACTAAACTAATTAGACGGGAAAAGTGGACAATACAATCGTGTTCGGTATTTTGAAATGAGTTTTTGGCAGCAATTGCTCCCTTGAACATGGCACTCCCTTAGATAAACCTTCCTTGTGATAGCCTCTCAATATGAACCTTACCATCCTATGAGTTTAGCCTATATACCCTGATGTTCTTACATCTCTGTATCCTAACACTCTTTTGTGTTCGTGAGTCTAGTGCTGCATGGTTAAAACCATTGGCATGCCTTCTATTGTTCAAGGGAAAACCTTTATCTTCTGTTTCCTCCATCAAACCATCAAACATATCCTTTCATCTTGCCCTTTGTCACTTTGACCCAATGCCCAGAAGATTCCTCAAAAAACAATCATTCTTGTCCTATTTCGTGTCGACTGATGTAGGACACATTATTGCGTACCTTTCGACAGGTCTTTTCCTATTGACTTCAACACTCTATCTAGGAAGAAGACCCAGAAACACTTCAACGCCTTGGTACTTGCAAACATCAGTGGCAAGTCACCTTGTGTTTGGTAAGGGGTTTTCATTATTGGCTCCTGGTTAAACGATTCTACGAGTATTCGACGATAAAAACATTATTCACACTCGCTAGATTGTATTGTGCATCTTGGAGACCATCACCATTATCGGTGGCCATCCTCGCGTCTGTTAACAGTCTCCATTATTGACTAGTTATCAGACGATTTCGTGCATGTTCAACTTCAACACATTTATAAGCATGCATCGATCTATGTTGTCGCGGTGAAGCAGAAATCAAGACCTTGGGTAGAGGCTTGCATCACTGAACCTTATTTCCTTTCCCAAGTTTCATTTATTGTTTTTTGAAGATAGCTCATCAGAATGATCCTATTATTGCACATGATCCGCATTGTGCTTATCGGCGGCCAGACTCATCATATCTCTTTATTGAGAAAATCACTCTATCATTGCTATTGAGCATGGGAATGCTCAACTTAGGACATGATTTTAGTTTCTTTAATATATGTTTTGTACCAGGTTTCTCGTACCACCTGAAGTTCTGATCCTCCCTCTCTTTTTTTCCAAATAAAAGGATAGTTAAATATAAAGTATTTTAGTCATCCTCACAACCTCTGATCTCACACTTTAGGGGGCATCTGTTATACAGGAAAATGACCTCCTCATCAGCTCAGAGGGGAAAGACATGACAACTGAAGGATTGATCAAGTTCACAAGCCCTGTTGTCAAACTAACGTTGTCTAGACACTAGCAACTTATTTTATAAATCTTCTTAGAAAGCGTAAGGGTGTATTAGTGCCTAGGGTAACTCTACTTGTTACCTCGGGAAGAGCATTAGTGACCCTACATCAGTTTCTATGGGTCAAAGGAGTGAGTTGACTGAGAAATATCTTGAGATTCTCTCCTATGTCAACTCACAAAAGCAAGGAAACATCATAAGTCGACCTGTTTGAGGGAATTACTAATTCCTAATGGAGTCTACAAATGTGAAAGAGCACAAAAGCATGGAAACATCACTTCTCTTGCCTAATGGAACTCATGAAAGACTTGGTAACCCTATCCTTACATGCTATATATGCAAGGCTAGGGCTATTGTGAAAGAGGTCGAATCATTTGAAAGGATTTCCTATTTGACTGTCGAGCAGAGTCTTAGACTAAGGCATTACAAGGGGTTAAGAAGGGAGAGAGAGGGGAGTTGGAGGGGTAAGGAAGGCTGATACAGTAGATGGTTGTAATCACTCTTTCTACATCAATATAAAACTGTGATTGTGTTGTTCACTCTGTGATGTTGGTAGTGTAACTTGTTTATATGTTTATTCAATATCTTTTAGCATGACTAGCTTAGTTACATGCAACTAGATATATTTTATATGTTCATGCATTGTTTATCAAGATTTTATGTTGTGATATTACGCTTGTCTTTTCTATGTGCAGGTTTTGATCTGGAGTCGGCTCAGGGGTTTTCCACCTAGCTGCATTGCGCTCTCCAGCAACACCACACTGAGACTCAAGGTAATAAGTCCTTCTCGATTTCATATTCATATGTTAAACATAGATATGCATGTATCTTTGTGACAACTGCAGCTAATCTTACAGTCTGCCAAGGATCCCGGGAAGATCCTTGAGGGTTTCTCCATCATCCAAACACCCATGCATTAATCTGTATAACATAAAAATTTCAACATTTTTTAATAATGACGTTAAAGATAAAATATCATGACTTTGAAAAACTTTAAATTTCCAACGTTTTCAATCATGACATTAAGGATAAAATATCGCGTCTTTGAAAAACCTTAAAATTCCAACAATTTTTAGTCATGGTGCTTAAGAAAAAATACTTATCATTGTTTTCAACCATAGCATTAAATATATAATATCATGGTTTAGAAAAACATTAAATTCTTGACAATTTTTCAACCATCTAATTAAAACCAAAGATTATGACTATAAAAAAATCTTAAGTTTTCAACATATTTCAAGCATGACATTATGTAAAAAATACATGACTAAAAAAACTTTAAAAATGAACACTTGAATGAAACAATTATTATACCAAGAGTATTTTTTTTAAATGTTAAATGTATGGCGGTTTTAAAATCATAGCCTAAGGCAACTTGATAGATTGCAACAAAAATTTAAAAATCAACTATCAAATCGACATGCAATGTAGGTGAACTCGACCCATTGTAATGAAAACTTAAAGACCAACAATGAAATTGACACATTGTGTGACAAATTCTATTCATTATAACTAAAATTTTAAAATCAACTATCAAATTGCACATAAAGGGATCAGGTTGCTAGTAGAGCATCAACGCGAGCCCTGCAAAAAAATAAAATAAAAATAAATAAATAACTAAAAACCAAAATAATTATAATTTATATATAATTTATATATATATTATATATATATTATATTATATATATATATAGATTAGATATAGATTAGATATAGATATAGATATAGATATAGATATAGATATAGATATAGCTATAATACAAGAAACAAAATTCAAACATTAGAAAAAAACACACAAAAACACAAAAATTTTAAATTGTTTAAATTTTTAAATTTTTTAAATTTTTTATTTAATTATTTTTAATTATGTGGTTTTTTTAATGTTATTTATTTTTTTTTTAATTATGTTTTATATATATTTTTTTTCATTTTTTTTTGTGTTTTTTTTTTTTGGTTTTAATTTTTTATTTTTACAACTTAATTTTCTTTGTTTTCCATTTTTTTTAGTTTTTTTAGTCATTTTTATAATTTATTTTTTTTGCCATGTTTTTTTGTCATTATTTGATTATATTTATTATTTTGTTTTTTGTTTTTTACAAATTAATTTGTTTTTTTTTTCTATTTTATTTATTGTTATTTATTTATTTATTTTATATAATTTTTTATATTTAATTTTTGTCATGTTTTTATTTTATTTTTATGGTTTATTACCAACATCAAAATCAATAACATTTAATATCCATACTTAATACATTAAAAAAATTGAAGTGTAAAAAATGAGCCCTCTAAGCAAAAAGGGTTGATTTTGCATCAACACTTTTCAAAATCAAAATGAAAGTCACTAACATTTTTAAAAAAATATTCATACTTGATACATAAAAAAAATTAAGTGTCAAATGTAAGTGTTCTAAAAAAAATGTGTTGATGTTGCATCAACGCTTTTCAAAATCAGCAAGAATATCATTAACATTTAAAAAAAATGTGACATAAGAAAATTTAAAAGTGTCAAAAATATACTCCAACAAAGAGAAGGTGTATTCTGAATAACCAATTTTTAAAATCCGGTAATTCTTTTGCTACCTTAAAAAAACGAGTTCTGGGTAATTTTCTCGTTTGATAGATAACTATGTTTGAATCAAGTGTGATACCAACAATTGAACTTGCCTCAATTGTCATCATGTATTCCCGCAGTATCTTTTTAGGTAACAAAACAATATGTTAACCAAATAACTAATACAAAATATTAAATATCATATTTACCTTATCGTGATGACCCTTTCATCAAAGTATTTTATTACTTGAGTCCTTTGATATCAATATCCTTCTGCATGTTCCATCTCCATAAATATATTTCTCCATGTATTCATTTTAATCAGAGTGCCCATGGATCGATATTCCTTGGAGTTGTCATTGTTAACTCCCATTCTTTCTTCTGCAAACTATGCTTGATGTTGATCAACATTGTCATATGCCATGCAATTTTGTGAGAAAGCTTTAATCTCCATTCATTTGAGTAAATGTCAAAGTTCCTCTTTCAAGCATCATGTAATGATATGGAAGATTTTCCAAACACATTCATAACTAAATCTTCCTTAATGACTCTTGTAGATATGAATCATACTCTAGGGAAGAAAAACTTCAAAAATGTATACATACGCTTTCATATAATCATCTAGTTGTCCTTTGAACAAGCTTGCTTCTTATGCATGTCAAAGATAAATTTTATTTTCCAAGAAGAGAAAGATTTTCATTATGCCTTTCATACTGTAACGGGACCATTAAAATTCCTTCATCCTTTAGACATATTGTTTCCAAAATAGATGGAATATATACCAGTCATAATGTTGCTTCCAAGAATATTCCATAATGACAATTCTTATCGGATTTTGATGACCCTTCTTTGCAATATGACTACCTCTAACATGATGTTAGAAAATGATCAGATGAACAAAAAGATGCAATATGGTCCCAATTTTCTCATTCCTTTTAAACTATATGATCTTTCCCAAAGAAAATTAAACAAGTAGATTCTAATCTTTCTTTTATCATGTGCTTCTATCTATGATGCCATGATTTTTAAAAAATCTATACTCTACTAGAGTAATAATGCATACTAATCTACCTTCTACTTAATATAAGAAAGACAAAATTTCATAAAGACCCTAACAGAGATGAGACTTCCTTCAATAATAAAGATACGTGGGATCTTCTCCTGTTGGCTTCTTCTCAGGTTCTCCCCTTTCTTCAGCTATGTGAGCTTCACTTCTTTCCTTCCTTTTGTTGTTAAATTTAATGTTTGGATAATCCCATTTAATGCGTCCATACTCATTGCATCCAATGCATTGAATCTTGGACATATATGTTTTCTTCTTGGACTTTCCAAGCTTCCCTTTCCTCAACTTCTTGGTTCTTGCAATGAACGCTTGAGACCTTTCTTTTGATTTAGTTCATCTTTTGCCTTCGCCCTAGATTATTCCTAGATACATTGAGCCCATAATTCATCAAAAGGTGCAGTATATTTCTTTGAGTAGATGCTAGTTGCAGAACTACTCTAATTAGGTCGAAAAACATTTAGTACACATATAGTCATCTCGGAATCTATAACAGTCTCTCCAAGCCCTTGATACTAGTCTCTTGTTTGTGAGATCTTCATCACATAGGTGGCCATGTCTTCATCCTTTGCTTTCCTTATTCTATATAGTTTATTCCCGAAGGAAATATTTTGACCTTGTGTACTTATAGAGTACAACTTTACCAACTTATCATACATAGCCTTTTATGTCTTCATTCCTCAACAAGGGGAACAAGATGATATTTTATTGGTTCCACAATAATTATTTGTGCTCTTACTTCCCCCTTCTTGTATTTTTCCAACTCTTGAGTCTTCTCTTTGCTAGGTTCAACTACTTCTCCAAAGACATGCTCCATGACTTCATTCTCTGTGAGTGTCAAGACAATCCTTTTCTTCCATGCTAGGAAATTTGCTGACCTAACCAACTTGTTTCTTTCCTTGCAAAATGTAGCCATGTTATCAATATATTGAGGCATTGAAGACAATACAACTCTTACCAAGAGTCTTCCTTGATGATGTCTCCAACTATATTGATGCTTTGAAGACCTTCAAGGAAACTTCAAAAATGCCCTAGAATGATGATTTTTAGTATTTCTTCAACAATGGTGTCTTCAAACAACTTCAAAGAGTGCAAGATGATACCAAGATTTCTTGATGTTTCCTATTCTTCAATATGATGCACTAGATAATCTATAACAAGGGCTTTTCCTTCCTTCCTTTGATTATGAGGTCTTCTTCAATGAAGGTTTGTTGTAGTAATCCTCCTTCTAGGTCAATAGATCTTCTTTTTCTTTCCTTTTGTCCTTTTTCAAATGATTCCCCTTAAAAAACCATTCAATATGATTCTTTAGTTGAATTTTTCTTGCTCATCTTAGCTCTGGTACCATGTTGGAGAATGTAGTAGATGTGAAAATTTCTAACATAAAACTCTACTAGAGTAACTGAGTTATTTCTCGTACTTATTTTCCACAATAAGTTATTTACAAAACCCTTAATTAAACATCAAAGTAATTCTATTGCAGTGGTCACATAATAGCATAGAGAAAATAATATTGAAATGAAAGCATGAGAATCAATCACATCAACACAATTATTTTTGGACAATGGTCCCCAGAAAAACCCAGTGCAGGAAATCTGGTGCAGCACATGAGGGTTTATTTATTATTCTTCAGCAACAATCTCTTTACACTGAGTTATTTACAGAAAATAGAGAAACCTCTGAGAAAACACCTGAGATAATCTTCCTCTGCCCTTTTGAGAAATTCTAACACCGAAGAGAGCCTCCAGCCTCCACTGAGTCACCTCTATGTGAGGATTGCATCCCTTGCTATGCTACCTCTCTAAGTTGTCCCTCTGTGTTGTCCTTCTGATGCACTGTGTCCCCTCCTCCTTAGTGTGTGACTGATGTTGATACCTTCATCTTCTTCACCCTTCAACTCTCCCTCTGAAATCAAACTCTTACTCCTTGAGAATCAATTTCCCTCGAGATACTGAGTATTTTCTTGGCGTGTCTCAAAATGACTCTCAAGTCTTCCTTTATACTTTTCTTTTTGAGATATCAACGGTCGTGAACTAATCTCTAATCAACCGATAAGATTAAATTAGACTTAATCCTCGTCTCTTATAAGTTTCTCACCCATATTTTCATTAATACCCATTAATATTTTAATTCCGAAGTTTAGACTTAGGAACCCCATTAAAAATATTAATTATTTTAACAAAATACAATTTGAGTGGAATTTCTCCAAACAATTTATGGGTCTTGGATATCTCATGTGATCTAGCCCCTCCACAAAATTTCGGAGTTAGATCACATCCGATGCTACCCAAAAATAAATAGTAGGGAAGTTGTTAGTTCAAATTCCCCTTAACCTTAATCATTATATATGAGTTTTTAGTTATCTTCTTATGTTCCTTTATTAAATATTTTCATCAAAAAATTATTAAGAACAAAAACAATAAATACAATGGACACAAAAATTAGGCTCCAAGCAAGGGTAAAACCACTGCAAGGGGAAATTTGGAAATAATCTCTTCTCTTCTTATAGAATCTATTTCAAATGAGAAAACTAAGACCTAAACCCCAACCAAGTTATTCTCCAAGCACCAATTCATCCCTCAAGAAATCCCTTCCAATTAGGTTAGAGATCAACCAAATCAATGAGGATTAATTATGCTTCAAGGAGCTTCCAACTACAAACTTTGATCCCCAGCTTTGACCTGCAATTTTCGGCCTTCCAGAAGTTGCATAAAACCTAACCTTCGCATGTGTGAGAGAATAGAGCCCAAAAGAAAACTTTCTTTCTTCTTCTTAGTTTCTCCTTGCTTCTTACACCTTTTCTCTTGATTTCTCCTTCTTCCCAGTGTCAGATCGAACTTCTTCTTTAGAGAGATTGAATTGATGCTAAATGATGTTGATGTTTCTTCTATTTATACACATCTGTGGGGTTTGAATACCCTCTTTTAGGCTGATGTATCACTACTAGGACCGACTTGTGCTTGTAGGCTCACAGAAATTTCTAGACTCAAAATCAACATCTTTTACATGTTACAACTTGCTCGATAGGGTCTTATAAAATTGACAAGGCCTCTCTTGACTCCAAAAAAATATTATTATGACATGACAAACCCTAGAATCATGAAGAACATGCCTGATCTAGATGGCCATCAAAATGGAGCATGAAATCCATGCTTAAAATAATATTTTTCTTTCATTTTTTTCTTGTAACATAAGATATACATAATGATTTGAATACATTGACAATTATGAAGACCAAAACTAGTCATATTTTCCAACACGCCGCAATCAATTTGGTGAAGGAGGGATACATGACGCTGCTCTTCCAGTCTCGAGTTCCCTGAAAGTTTAACACTTGGAAAAAAAAATATGGAAAGCTAATGTCAATCCAAAGGTAAACTCTTTTTGTAGCTTCTTTCTGATAGAAAAAATTTGATAGATGAGAACTAAAGAGAGGCATTTATGGCCCCTCTAGGTGTCCTCTTTGCTTGCATCAAGTAGGAAACACCTCTTGTACCTTTCTAGATTGTGATTATATTAGAGTAGTTTGGATGGAGGAAATTGCCCCACTCTCCAGTAGAAAGTAATAACACTCTAATTTTCAAGTATTCTTCTCTTCCTAGACCAAAAATTATTCTAGAAGCTTTTTGAAGAAACATCTCTTCAAAAACAATTGGGAAGCTCTCTCAAAATTTGTATGTTGGAAAGTATGGTTAACAAGGAATAATGCAATCTTTAATAACATGAATACTTCTCCCCATAACACATTAATGAAAGAAATATCATTGTGTGTTGAGTTTGGAGCTCAAAAGATAAGCTAGAACTCTTCTCAAAAAACCTTAAACCAAATGGAATGGGATTGGCTTAAAAGTTTATAGTTTTGGACAACTTTTCCCAAAACATAGGATGTTGCTAGCTTGAAATAAATAAAATATGGAAGTTAAGGCTGGCAGAGGTAGAATTAAGAGCATGGAAGAGCTTGCAACAAGGATGAATTCTCTATTTTTATGGGGCATCAAAACGGAACCCAGGGCTTCCAGGTGAGGAACAAGTACTCTATGACCCTGAGGAGGAAAAAGTGTTTAAGTACTCATGGGTTCTTGGTCATAGATAAATAATCAATAAGAGATATATGGTCTTTACCAAGGACTTTTATTAGCCAAAGATAAATAGGTGGACACACTTATGGTTATGGGAGATTCTCTCCTAATCTTGCATCATCTTGTCAAAGGGCGTGCTCCTAAAGGAGAAATATATGGAAAACATCATGAAAAGAATCAGTAAAATTGAAAAGACATCACATCCAATACATGTTTCTATGTGCTAAGAGACTTGAACAAAGAAGCAGTTCCCTATCCTAAGAGACTTAAAATTACATACTAAAACTTTGAAAAATATAAAACCCTAAAATTTGAGAACATTTTATCTAGTTATATCTAGTTAGTCTTGGCTCTCGCTAAGTCATAAGTTTCTTGTATATGTGTCTTGTGAGTTGTTAGATATACTCTTGGTGCTATATTGACAACCACAAAATTAACCGAATTAATCCAAGAAATTACTAATTTACCATAACTTAAAAATAATAATAATAATTAATACAATGGCAAATTTGTTAACTTAAAAATATCTAGTTTTTTAGACGTTTTCCAGAATAATTACATCAAAATTCATTTGCCGACCCAAACCAGCAAATGTGGTTCATAGTCAGGACAAGATCAGTCCAACAGCTAAAAAGAAAAGAAACAACTACTTTTAACTGGACCAACAGTTAAGGAAAAAATAATTAATTAAATTGATAATTTGTTTATTAAATTTATTCATTTA
>APFE030452816.1:193608-211596 GCA_000404065.3 Pinus taeda | reverse complement strand
AAAAAAGGGAAATTTTCTAAATTTTACCAGGGTACGCAGGCAACCTGTTTAACCAGGTGCGTGCCCGCTCTGTGTGCATAGATATAGTGCGCACAAGTACGCACTGTGTCTAACTCAGAGGGTGCGTACTTCTTGTAAAACAAAGAAAAGCTAAGATCTAAACTGACCCTAAGTTAAGCCACCCAAAAACAGAGTTAAACAACCAAAAAACAAAATAAATCAGACTCTTTTCAGGTCAAAGCAATGATTTAAGGAAAAATCAAAACCAACAATGGATTCCCCAGCAGAATCGCCAATTTGTCATGAGGAACGAGTTGGAATGAGTTATATTTGCGGGCAAATCTAACCTCCCTAGGAGTCTAAGACTCTCTAATGACAAACAAACCAAACAAGAGCTATCCTTCTCTAGATACACATCATTCTACGAGAATTCAAATGTTTTTCGATCTTACCTTAGGTCCCACGCTTGTTGTAGCAGTCCAGCCTTGCTGATCCAGATGAGCTCCTCCTTCACTTTCAGACCTGCATACACTAACAAAGCAAACGATTACATAGCATCTGAATATTCATTATAAAATAAAGCATATCTATCATATTGACCAAGGAATACATGAAATAATTCATTAACAAATCATTGAGAAGAATGGACTTATTTGTACTAAATAATCAAAGGAACCATTACAACCTGAGCCTTGGTGTTGTGCAAGCTCCTCCCAGGGTCCAGCAAGAGATTTCCTCTACTTTGACAAGCTCACCCACTCCCAATATGGCAACAAGGAAGGATAGTGATCTATCCTCACAAGTCAACAATGGAAGTCCTAATTCCAGCAGCATTTACCCTTTAGAATGTTCAGCTTTCAACCTCCCCTCCTTTGGCCCAATGCCTGTATTTATAGTATTCTAAAGGAGGTTATTCAGTTCCAACATCAATGGGATACTCCCTCTTTTGGATGGGGTAGCTCCTCTCTTGATGGGATAAGCTCCTCTATCATAGGGGTGCATGAACCATCTGGAGGCGCTCAATACACGTCAAGAACTCTTCTAGAAGGCTCTAGAAGTGACCAACAGTAACTTTTTAAAGATGAACCTTGCGCCTTTTGACCTTTACAGGGGTACGCACCCTAGCTTTAGTATACAGAGCGTATTACTACGCAGGTCTAATGTATTTGGAGTGCGTACACGCAGGCAAGGTAGAGAGAACCTGCGTACCCAGAGATAAACATTTTTTCAAGTGACTTTCTCTCTCTTTGAAGTTTTGACATGAAGAGCAGAGGTATGGGGCTTGACAAAGAGGACAATGTGGCTATTGATGAGGCCACATAAACTGCAGATAGTCAGGGTGACAAATTTCAGTGTAACAGACCTTCACTTCTACTTGTGCATATACCATTGTCATCTCCAAGTTTGTATGAACCCTGGGTTGATAAGTAAAATTGGTAGCCTAGGAGTTGCAGCATCCTTGCTGCAATACTAGCGCTCATCTGCCATGGGATGTCGTCAGGATTTGTGAGGTTGGTCTTGCAAAGGTTCGACTAGTTCAAGCCCTAACTCCTCATATCTCGACCTCATTGGGGACATGCAAAGAAAAATAGAGAAAGAGCGGACTGCTCTGATACCACTAATTTGAACTTAAACAAGAACCCCAAAAAGTACCGATATAACCATAAATACAAGGATGCAGTAGAAATAACACTTCATTTCATTAATATCAAATAATATTACAAACATAATGGAAATAAAACTAGCTCAGACGATGGTAGCTTATCTCTGAGAACAAATTTGGTGACTGCATGCCTCTGAACTATGTTACAATGAGACTCAAAGGCCTATTTATTATTGAGGAACAATGGAAAACCCTAAACATCCAAAAACCTAACCCTAGGAGAAGAAGCACCAAAACTGTGGGCCCCATTTGGGTAAATTGCTACATCAATTTCATAGGGTCGTAACTTTGGCATATGATCTCCATTTCCCTTTCATAATACCTCGTTTCAAAGATCTTGAAGAGTAGGCAGAAAGCATATCAACAAATCAATTTGGAGTTTCTACGGTCTCTCCATTTTCCCTAAAAACATATTTTAGTCCCTCAAAACGGATCCAGAAGTTTAGGACCCGCAAAACTGCCAAAAATAGTAAGTTGTGCTACAATTAAGGAAACCAAAAAGAAACAACAGTGGGGTCCAAGTGGAATAGGTGGGTGTCCACCAATATCCACCTAGATCAATCCTGCCCCCTTAGGAAGCAATGGTCCCCATTGCATTGAGTGCCTCCAGAAGATGGGGAAACTTCTGCTAAACTTGGTCCCTCATGAGCCACTTACCTCGGTGCAGGAGTTGGCCAGCTTTGACAACTCGAAATAGTTGGATATTCTGCTAGCGAGTGTTCTTGATTTGCATGTCCATGATCTAGTTAGTTGTGACCTATTCCATGGCATTTGGGTTTAGATTTGTTGGTGTGAGTTGTTCTGCAATGTTGGATGTTTCCAACAATCGTGGAAAGTATGGCCGAAGGTGGTCAACATTGAACAATAGGTGCAAACCAAGGAAAGGTGGAATGTTGAGCTTGAAGGAATTGTCTCCTACATCCTTGGTGATGTGTATGGACCATATCAGAGTGAGAGAAGCTTGTGGTGGGGTCCAACGAGGTGCTCCTTCTACAAATGTAGCTAAACTTTGTTGCCCACTTGGAATTTGTGCAGAACCCGATGTTGATCATGGCACTACTTGTACTTAGCATTGGCTCTATCAAATATATCATGGACTTGTTGGCGTATGTGTTGAATGCACTCAATGAAGTTGTTAGCCCTGTCAACTTCAGATTGGACGTGAGTCAAATATAGCTGAGTGGTTGCAAATTCTATGGCCACATCAATGGGACATAATGGTTGAAATCCCAACCAAAACTAAAAGGGGTTGTGGCCTTTTGAGCTATGGAGAGCTCTATTGTAGTTGTGTTGGACATAGGGGGGCTTTCATCCCATGTGCTTGGATGCTTTGAGTTGTACATGCACAGAATGTGTACGATCATCATGTTGACAACCTATGTTTGGCCATTAGTTTGGGGGTGGAAAGTCATGGACTTAGTAAGTTTTGTATCCAACATCGACCATAGACTTGACCAAAATGCACTTAGGAATATATTGTCTCGATTTGAGATAATGGACTGTGGGATCCCAACTGTTCCCACACTCTCCCAAAGAAGAGCTTAGTGGTGGCATATGTTGTGATACTCTTCTTGTGGGACGCCATAATGGCCATATTAGAGAATTCCATATTAGAGAATATGTCGATAACCACGAAAATGTAATCGTTGTTGTGCTTAGTAGAAGGAAGGTCCGACATGTCATCCATGGAGATGGATTCCAAAGGTTGAACAAGAGTAGGAAGAGGAGTATATATGCCTTTCTTCTTAATGGTTGGTTTGGCAATGGCATAGGTAGTGTAGGATCAAATGTACTTCCCAATGTCCTGACAAATGTTCGGCCAATAAAAATACTTTTGAAGTACTACCACAGTTTTCTCTACTCCGAAATGTCCAACGACCCGACTGTAGTGCACCTCCCGAATCATCTTGGCATGCTCGCTTGAAGGAAAATAGATGTGTCCCAGGTGGCATAACAGTTAATCCTGGAGGTGAAAATTTGGGACTTGCTTACCTTCTAGGAGTGTTTGGTATGTGTTGTCAAATTCTGGATCGCTCATGTAAATATGCCGGAACCCCAAAGTCTCATGACTAGAGGAGTCTAGCACAGTGATCAACACCATAATTGGTGGTTAGCTGAGGCAGTCTGCAACATTATTGGTGACTTCTTTCTTGTAATTAATGTTCAAATGGAACTATTGCAAGTATTTGGACTAATTTTGAGGCCGATCGTTTTGCAACTTCCCTTGTGTCTGTATGAACTATAAGGATCGGTGGTATGTGTGGATGACCATTTCCTTCCCCAAAATGTAATGCTTCCATTGACAACAGGCCTACATAATTGAATACATTTCTTTGTCATAGGTGGGATACTTTCAGACTGTGTCTGAAAGTGTCTCACTATGGTAAGCCATTGGATGCCCATGTTGAGTAAGAATTGCACCCATAGCATAGTTGGAGGCATCTATCTCAATCTCAAATGGTTGTTGTAGGTCTCATAATGTGTGCATTGGTGCAGAGCAGAGGTGATGCTTCAACTAAGAAAACGTATTTTGTTGGGTTTCGAATCAAAATAACTTTGCTTTCTCTTTGTCGTTGGTGACTTTATTTAAAGTTCAAGTGATATGAGACAACCCCGACACAAACATTCGGTAGAAATTCGCAAGACCCAAAACGTTGCGGAGATTTGTTAGAGTGGATGGGGCTGGCCAATCCCGAATGAATTGTATCTTCGCTGGGTCCATATCCACACCTTGCTCATCATTAATGTACCCCAGGTATTGAACCTTGGTTTTTCCAAAATTGAATTTCTCCAAACTGGCACACAGCTTGTGTTATCGCAGGGTTTGGAGGACTTGTCGAATATGGTGGAGGTGTTATTCTCGACTCTAGCTAAAGATCAAGATGTTATCTAAATACACTGCCACTGATCTAAAAATGGGGCAGTAAAGGTTTCTTTTCAATCTTACAAGAACCTCTCCCACTTCCAAAGCTTAAATATTCCTAAGATCTTATGATTAACCAAATGCGGAATTAATAATGCTTGAAATAGGTGTATGCTTGTGTTTGTTTTTAACTGTTAATGTGCTTTAAGTTTATTTTCTTGAACTGATATAAAACATATAACAGCAACTAAAGAAGCAAATACAATGCAGCAACAAGCAATCACGCATAATAACAATATAATATGGGGTTCACCCAAACCTCTTGGGCTACGTCTCCTTGAGCTCTAGTCAACTCAGCTAGGCTCTTTGGAATTATGGCATAAGTTCTTTTACGAGCTCCACGCTCAACTCCATTGGATTACACAAAACCTATGGGTTTAGAGATACCATCTCATCCCACTGGTTGTCCTCACTTTGCATACAGATCCAGGCTTCTTTGTACTTGACTCCTTCAATCAGCGCTCTGAGCCATCTTGCTCTAGCTTGCACCAACTCCCTCAAAATTCTTTCACTATCTTTGGAATGCCTTCTTCTATCTTCAGCACACTCTGGACACCAGCAACAGCTTGATCATTTCGACCCTTGGTTGTTCTGTAGCTTCACTATAGCACCATGGCTCTTAGAATTATGCTTTGAGCTCTATGGCTCTGCGGCTCTGCCTTTAACCTCTTGTGGCTATGCCTCTATCAAGCACTCTGGCTCTACGGCTCTGGTGCTCTGGCTCTTCGGCTCTTGGCTCTAATCGGCCCTCTGGCTTTGAAGCTCTCAGGCTTTTTAGCTCTCAGCTCTTTGAGCTAACAGTGGTTTGCTCAACCTCCAAGTGACTCCAAAACTCTCGCTCACCGCCATCTTCTACAATTGTGCGATCTAGCTTTCTTGAGGCATCCTTCCGGATCTGCGGCTTCCCCAGCCGTTTCTCTATGTGTAATCAATCCTCTGTGGCTCTGTGGCTACTTCTGCTCCTTGTCTCTTCGACTTGCCATCTGGCTATGTGGCTCTATGGCTCTCTCTATGTTACAAACACATCATTGTCTAAAAAACACTTGATTACAGTGTGGCTCAATGATCAGGGGCAATTACAAAGGAATCAGGGCCTTCCTTCAGGCGAAAACCCAAAAATGGAAAAAAATTCCAATACATAGAGTTTTACCGGAAATCCACTATCGGGTGCCGAATCCAAACTTCAAAATCTATGAAATCTCGCTTATAATCCCTATCGGGTCTGCCATCCATTGCAATATCGCTATCGCAACGTCGCATGGCCAAATGGCCAAAAACCCATTTACACGGGAAATACATCGAAAATATGAATTTCTGGATTTCAAATATTATGCAATCAGGCTTATAAATCCATCAGGTTTGGCCCTTATCAGCATATCACTATCGCATTGGCGCTGGTGTCAAGGATCGTCGATTACCGATTAAATCTGGACTGTTGATCTGCTCCTTGATCGGACAGTCGATATTGCATCACATGTCGCTATCGCATCGGCCCTTTGTATTGGGGATCACCGATCTCTCGACCATCGATTAAATCTGGGCCGTTGATCTGTGCACCCGATCCAACAGTCGGTATCGCATCATTGCATATCGCATTAGCATATCACATATGTAATGGCCAGGGGGTTCTTCCCTTTGAATATGTCGATCTGCCGATCGGTAATCGCATGTCGCATAGCCTGGGGTCCCGATATCGCATTCGGACCTATCTCCAACCTGATATATCAGATATCGTTGATCGGAGGTCCCTTCCACCTGGCCTTAAGTCCTTTGCTTAACCCTTCCGATGCAATTTTCCTTTATAAGGCCTTTTATGCCATTTTTGGAAGAATTCGCCTCCTTTTCAAAGGAACAAAGGAAAACTTCTTTTTCCAATAACTTCATCATCCGAAGTCCGTTTTAGTCCATTCAAATTGCAGCAAATTCAGAATGAAAATATCTATGCAATGTGACTATTTCCAAGAGCATCCTTGGGCTTTCATTTTCCTCTGTAAGGAACACTTTAGACTTAGAAGTCTATCCAAGATCCATTTTGGATGACGCCTTCCCACTAAAAGAAATTTTGGTCTCCAAAAGAATGATATATTGATCTGAATAGTAAATGAGAGTACCTCACTCTCTTCTTTCAGCCTCCATACAGTTGCCTTGCATAGTGCCTCTGAACCAAAGTCTTTGACCGCTTTCCTTACTGGATGTGTTGGTCCCCCTGGGAAGAACTGTATTCCTCCTTGCCTTCCTACAGAACTCTTGCTGAAATAGTCATAGAAGGTAGTTTGAACTTCTCTTCTTTTATCATTGATCCAAGGTGGCTCAAACCAATGTGAAGTCACATCTGCTCCACAAAGTTTTCATTTGTACCTATTTGAAAAGTTGTCAACAACAACTGTTAACAAACAAAAGAAATACAGAGAACAACTGGATGGCTTAAAATCTTGCTTCAACAAAAGAAACATATTTTCACATCTTGTGAACACCTTCATGTCTTACATCTGCATACAAATGATGGACTAGATACCAAGCCCACAAAACATGCCTTTAAAACAAATGACCCTTCAAGTCAAGCATGTCTTTACATCTTTTTCTACATGCTTTTTCAAAGATGAAAAACTTCATCATTATATCCATCTTGGAGACCAAATAAACTTTTCCCAAGTCGATATTGCATTACATGCATGCCAAAGCAATCAACCCTTCAATTTAATTACACATACATGTTAAAAAACAATGACATCAGCATCCTTGTTATCATGCATATCATGCTTATGCATGTATTTCATCCTTCAACTTTCGCTTAAGCACACTGTACTTTCAAAGCTGAAATGAATATAATGTTGCAGCAACAAAGTGAGTCTCCTACTCAACATTTTTCCATTCACCATCTTGGTAAAAACCTGCAACTTGCATTGCATCAACAAAGAGATGCAAACAGATGCTTTATATCAATAGACATGCAATCTTAATTGGATAAGAACTCTAACCATTTCTTACCAATCCATTTCAAAGGTATTTCCTTTGTCTGCACATCAGCTTCAACATGTGAATCATCTTGAAACACACCATTCATGGAAACTTCCTTTCCATTTCTGCCATTTTCTCTTTCCACCTTCTTCAAGTTTTGTGGAAGCATTGTTGGATTCAGAGTCCAACACCTTTCAGCAAGATTCCCTTGCTTATGGCAGTAAGTGCAACACATGTGCATCTTCTTGACAGCATGATTCACCTTGTCCAATGGACCTCTGGATTCTTGCTTCCTTTCCTTCAAAAGTTTCCTGTATGTGGCCATTCTCTTCCAACATCTAGAAACATTATGGTTATCCAAACCACAAAAAGAACACGCAATTCTTTTCCCATATCTATGTGGAAATTTATCATGCTTTGCAAAATCAAAAGGAAGATGATTAGAACCAGATTTATACCTTTCTCTTTCACCTTTATTTCCTTCATGAGGAGGTGAAGCAAATGAAGAAGTGGCTCCCTTTGGAACACCATCAAGCTCTTCAATGGTTTCAAAGTTTCCACAACTCTCTAGTTCAAGTGTGTGCTTCTGAACACCGGAATCTTGCAAATTATGTTTCAAGCTATTGCATTCTCCACAAATACAATCTTCACACTCTTGAGGTAGAAGACTTGAAATGAAAATCCTTCTTGGAATTGTTTCAATGGCCTTCATGGCAGCTTTGGAACTCTCTCCATAAAATTGTCCATAGCCAAGACCAAAATACTTAGGCCTATCCTCAACCATTATTGGTTTAACAATACCCTATGCATGTTTACCCAAGCCTTTTCCTTCATAGCCCATCTTGGACATTAACTTGGAACCTATGCCTCTGGTATTTTTTTCAAAAGAACCAATACAAGCATTCTTAGAAGAATTTGAAGACAAACAAGAATTTTTTACCTCTTCTTCAAGCTGATAATTGACTAAGGATTCTTTGGCAACAAAAAGCCGTGACTCCAACTCATGCATCATTTTCAGGTTCATATTTGCAATATGAAGTTGCCTCTCCATTTCCTGCAATTTGTCAGAAAGCATCCGCTTCTCTTCCTCCATGGAAGCCAACTTCTCTCTAAGTATGCTACTCTTCCTTCCATCCTCATACATTTCTCTCACCATATCCATCATGGTGGACGAGTCTTACTTCATGTCTTAATCAAAGACTCTTGTAAAGAAAGAAGAATTTGAGGACTCACTTGTAGAAGTTGTCATTATGCCAATGAACAAAAGAACTTCAAATGAGATTAATAAAGAGCTTATCCAAGCAACCTTTTGCAACAAACCTCTTGTGCTTCAAGGATTGCCTTGAGGTCCTTTGGGATAAGAAGAATGCCTTTAGCCCTTCTTCCTTCTTGTCCTTCCTGGACTGAGCTATCAGTAGCTTTCCCTTCACCTCTGCAAACTCACACAATAGTCAGTCTACAAACAAGCATACAATCAATCTCTGACTGTTTAACACCTTTCATACAAGCAATCTTTACTCTGTCAATCAAGCATTCTGATCTGATACCACTTGCTCTGGTATAAATAGCTTTGATATCACCTTCCTAAAGGTGGGGTTAATCAATCTCAAGCTCTGATACCACCTGATCTGAAAATGGGGCACTAAAGGCTTCTTGTCAAGCTTACAAGAACCTCTACCACTTCTAAAGCTTAAATATTCCCAAGATCTTATGATTAACCAAATGCGGAATTAATAATGCTTGAAATAGGTGTATGCTTGTGTTTGTTTTTATATGTTAATGTGCTTTAATTTTATTTGCTTGAACTGATATAAAACATATAACAACAACTAAAGTAGCAAATACAATGCAACAACAAGAAATCACACATAACAGCAATATAATATGGAGTTCACGCAAACCTCTTGGGCTACGTCTCCTTGAGCTCTAATCAACTCAGCTAGGCTCTCTAGGATTATGTCATAAGTTCTTTTACAAGCTCCATGCTCAACACAATTGGATTACATAGAACCTATGGGTTTAGAGATACGATGTCATCTCGCTGGCTGTCCTCACTCTACAGACAGATCCAGGCTTCTCTGGACTTGACTCCTTCAATCAACACTCTGACCGATCTTGCTCTATCTTGCACCAACTCCCTCGTAATTCTTTCACTGTCTCTGGAATGCCTTCTTCTATCTTCAGCACACTCTAGACACCAACAAAAACTTGATCATTTCGACCCTTGGTTGTTCTGCAGCTTCACTACGACACCATGGCTCTTAGAAGTTTGCTTTGAGCTCTATGGCTCTACGGCTCTGCCTCCAACCTTTGGTGGTTATGCCTCTATCAAGCACTATGGCTCTGTAGCTCTAGTGCTCTAGCTCTTGGCTCTGGCTCTTCGGCTCTTGGCTCTGCTCGGCCCTCTGGCTTTGAAGCTCTCAGGCTTTTTGGCTCTCGGCTCTTTGAGCTAACAGTGGATCGCTCAACCTCCAAGCAACTCCAAAGCTCTCTGCACTCACCGCCATCTTCTGCAATTGTGCACTCTACCTTTCTTTAGGCATCCTTTCGGCTTTGCAGCTTCCCCAGCCATTTCTCTTCGTGTAATCAATCCTCTGTGGCTCTACGGCTTCTTCTACTCCTTGTCTCTTCGACCGGCCATCTGGCTCTATGGCTCTATGGCTCTATCTATGTTACAAACACATCATTATCTAAAAAACGCCCTCTTGTAGCGTGGCACAATGATCAGGGGTAGTTACAAAGGAATCAGAGCCTTCCTTCAGGCGAAAACTTGAAAATGGAACAAAATTCCAATACACAGAGTTTTACCGGAAATACATTATCGAGCATAGAATCCAGACTTCAAAATCTATTAAATCGCGCTCATAATCCCTATTGAGTCCGCCATCCATTGTAATATCGCTATCGCATTGTCACATGGCCAAATGGCCAAAAACCCATTTACAAGGGAAATACATTGAAAATCCGAATTTTTGGATTTCAAATAATATGCAATTGGGCTTATAAACCCATCGGGTCCAACCCTTATCGACATATCGCTATCGCAATCGCATTGGGCCTGGCATCGGGGATTGCCGATCGTCGATCGTTGATTAAATCTGGACCGTTGATATGCTCCTAGATCAGACAGTCAATATCACATCCCATGTTGTTATCGCATCGGCCCTTTGTATAGGGGATCACCGATCTCCCAACCGTCAATTAAATATGGACCGTTGATCTGCACACCCAATCTAACAGTCGGTATCGCATCATGGCATATCACATATGTAACGACGCGGGGGTTCTTCCCTTTGAATATGCTGATCCGCTAATCCAATCATCAGCAATCGCATGTCGCATAGCCTGGGGTCTCGATATCGCATGCGGGCCTATCTTCGACCCGATATATCAGAGATCGTTGATCAGGGGTCCCTTCCACCTAGCCTTAAGTCCTCCGCTTAACCCTTCCAATGTGATTTTCCTTTATAAGTCATTTTATGCCATTTTTGGAAGAATTCACCTCCTTTTCAAAGGAACAAAGGCAAACTTCTTTTTGCGATAACTTCAACATCCAAAGTTCGTTTTAGTCCATTCAAATGGCAGTAGATTTAGAATGAAAAGATCTATGCAATGAGACTATTTCCAGGAGCATCCTTGGACTTTCATTTTCCTCTGTGAGGAACACTTTAGGCTTAGAAGTCTATCCAAGATCCATTTTGGATCAACCACGAATGCATTATTGAAGGGTCACAATATATCATCCATAAATCTCATGAAGGTTGTAGGGGCATTCATTAACCCAAAAGCCGTAACCAACCATTCGAGAAGACCCGCCTTGGATTTGAAGGCATTTTTCCACACATCGAAGGGTTCGATAGGCACCTGGTGATAAACAGACTTCAAATCAATCTTTTTGAAATATTCCCCCCCTTGAGCTTGTCCAGAAGGTCATCAATCCTTGGGATTGGGTACCTATTCTGTACAGTGATCTTGTTCAGCACCCGATAGTCAATACAGAGTCTCCAGGTCCCATCCTTCTTTTATACCAATACAATCGGGCTGCCATAGGGTGATGAGCTTGGCCTAATGTGCCCTTTCTGCAACAACTCTTGAATCTGCCTCTTGATATCATTGTTCTCCATAACAGAGCATCAATAAATCGGTCCATTGGGTAGCAGAACGCCCGGGGTCAGATCGATGGACTGCTTGACCTAACAGTGTAGAGGCACCCCCGTAGCTGAGGAGAAAATGTCATTGTACCTCTCCCTGACCTTGTCCATATTTTGTTCTTGTGTGGATGAGCCCTATCTGGAAGCCATGGCCACAATATTCTTCTTGCCTTAACGGAAAATCATAAGGAAATTTTTTTTTTTGGTCTGTGAAATGATCTTACTACATTTCTTTGTAGTGATCAAAGAGATGGTGGTAGGCGGGGCTACCTCCGGTATCCTATAAAACTTATTTCCCAAAGTAATAATCACAGAGCAAGGGCTAGACTCATATATAGCATGTCGCTTCCACAAGTATGGTTTTCCTAACAATACATCACAAAATTCAAGAGGGGCAACATCACACAGTACCTCATCCGTGAAGGGCTTGATGTTGTAGGGAAGACGACACTACTGGTTGATGCGGAGATCTCATCGTTGGTGAAGCCATGTGATGGTGTATGGATGCATGTGTATTGTAGTTGGTAGGCCCAGCCGTGATCCAATTAGATATTGGTGGCCACCTTCCTATTCCACTTAGACCCCCAACACTATCTCTTTCAGTTTTTCAGTTTCCTTAATTGTAGCACAATTTACTATTTTTAGCAGTTTTTCGGGTCCTAAACTTCCAGAGCTATTTTAAGGCCCTAAACGACATTTTTAGGGAAAACAAAGAGACCGAAAATGTCCCAAATGCCAAAGTTACGAACCCCGGAATTTGATGTACCAATTTACCCAAATGGGGCCCACAGTTTTGGCGCTTCATCTCCTAGGATTAGGTTTTTGGATGTTTATGGTTTTCCATTGTTTCTCAATAATAAATAGGCCTTTAAGCCTCATTGTAACAGTAACAAAGTTCAGAGGCAGGTAGCTGCCACATCTCTCCTTAAAGATAAGCTACCATCACCCGAGCTATCTTATTTCCATTCTATTTGTAAGCATAGTTCAATATTTTTCCATTAATGAAATGAAGTGTTTTTCTGCCGCATCTCTGTGTATATGATTATACCTGTAAGTTGTTGCATTCCTGTTTAATTTTGGATCAGTGGTATCAAAGCGATCTTCTCTTTCTCTATTTTTCTTTGCATATCCCCAACGAGGTTAGGGTATAAGGAATTAGGACTCGATCTGGTTGAACCATTCTAGGGTCAACGTCACAAAACCTGACGACCTCCCATGGCGAAAGAAAAGAAAGATGAGGGGGCGGGAGATCCTTTCAAAATGTTGCTCGAAGAAGTTCTCGAGCGGCAAAGGGTCACGATTATGGATAATTTTTCCTAGATCCTTCGACAACTACCCACAGGCGATGCATCTTCATCCAGCAACCAGTCTGGAGGCACCACACCTTTTAAGGTACAATTTAACTTCAATATTACCATATTCTAAGGCCTGATAGATGCAAAAGTCATAGATAAATGGTTAAATATATTGGAATGATATTTTTCAGTTCATGACTTTTCCAATCAAGAAAAGATTACGTTTGCACTTCTCAAAGCCACCCCACCCGTCAAGGAGTGGTAGGAAACCTACTGTGAACAAAAGGACGAGAGTGAAACCTCGATGTTTTCAGCTGCACCCACTTGGAATTATTTCCGAGATGCCATTAAGGAACAGTATTACCCTGTCGGGAGCTATGAAGACAAATACATAAATTGGACCATGCTACGTCAGGGAAGGGACCAAGATGTGCCAGAGTTCACAAATACTTTCCATACCCTTCACACGAAGCTGGGTATCAAGGATATTGAGCGAAATTTGATGCTCAAGTACCACGGTTTTCTACACAAGTACATCTGCGATAAGATGGATTTCTTGGACATTTCCTCGCTCGGCACGGTGTATAGGTACGCTATAAAGATCGAGCAGAAGTTTAAACAGCAGAAGCAGGACTTTGGAGCTGTGAATCCAAAGCAAGGAAAAGGCACCCCTAAACCACAGAACAAGGGACCAAGCTAAGGTGGGGCTACCTAAGACAACCCACCAAAGCAGCAAGCAAAAAACAACACCACAAGATGAAGAAGGACACGAAAAATGGTGTGAGTTCCATAAGAGCTCCACCCACAATACAAGTGAGTGTCGGGACAAGCAGTCACTGGTGGCCAAGCTAAAGGCTTCCGAATCAGATGTGGGTTCTAACTCTGAATCAAAACCCGATAAGGGGAATGACAAAGGGAAGCAGATCATTGATCTGGAGCCCAATGCAACAATTCCCACCACAAAGATCCATAAAATGGAGCCTAAATATCTAGAGGAGGTGGAATGCCTCTTCCACTCATAAATGTGGTTGAAGGGTTTTCCGATGCAGTTCATTGTCGACAGCGAGAGCCAAAAGAACCTCATTTCAACAGAATTCATGAAGCGGCTGGGCCTAAAGACTACAACACATCCACAACTGTACACCATTGGGTGGCTTCAACACGGACAAGATCTTCACGTCAACCAACAGCGTCACCTTCCCTGTAGCATCAATCCCTTCACAGATGAGGTATTGTGCGATGTTGCTCCTCTTGAAGTTTCTGATGTATTGTCAGGACAAACATACTTGTGGAAGCGACATGCTATATATGAGTCTAGACCTCGCTTTTTTATTATTACTTTGGCTAATAAGTTGTACAGGATACCGAAGGTAGCCCCGCCTACCGCCAACTCTTTGATCACTACAAAGCAATGCAGTAAGATTATTTCCTAGACCAGGAAATTCATTTTCCTTGTGATTCACCCCCAAGGCAAGAAGAAGGTTGTGGCCACAGATTCTAGGCAGGGCTCCTTTGCACATCAACAATAGATGGACAAGGTCGTGGAGGAATACATGGACATTTTCGCATCACCCACAGGGGTACCTCTGCACTATCAAGTCAAGCACTCCATTGATCTGACCCCGAGCGTGCCGCTTCCCAATGGATTGATCTATCAACGCTCTGTTCAAGAGAACAATGAGGTAAAGAGGAAAATTTAGGAACTAGTGCAGAAAGGGCACATCAAGCCAAGCTCATGACCCTATGGGAGCCTGATTGTATTGGTACAGAAGAAGGATGGGACCTGGAGACTCTATATTAACTATCGAGCACTGAACAAGATCACTGTCTAGAATAGGTACCCAATCCCATGGATTGATGACCTTCTAAACCAGCTCAAGGGGGCCAAATACTTCAGCAAGATTGACTTGAAGTCAGGTTATCACCAGGTGCTTGTCGAACCCTATGATGTGCAGAAGACTACCTTCAAATCCAAGGGGGGCCTTCTTGAATGGTTGGTCATGTTGTTCAAATTGAAGAATGTCCCTGCAACCTTCATGTGACTGATGGATGACATCTTGCGGCCCCTCACCAATGCATTTGTGGTGGTGTATCTAGATGACATCCTAATCTTCAGCTAGAGTTGGGAAGAACACCTCCACCATATTCGACAGGTCCTTCAAACCCTTCGACAACACAATATGTGTGCTAACTTGGAGAAATGCACCTTTGGCCTAACCCAGGTTCAATATATGGGGTACATCATTGATGAGCAGGGTGTATATATGGACCCATCCAAGATATAATTCATTCAAGATTGGCTAGCCCCAACCACTCAAACAGAGCTCTGTAGTTTTTTGGGTCTTGCCAATTTCTACCACAAGTTCGTGTTGGAGTTCACTCATATCGCTTGGCTTTTAAGTCAAGTCACTAAGGGCAGAGCGAAAGAAAAGTTCTTTTGGTCGGAAACTCAACAACGAGCATTCTCCAAGTTGAACAATTGCCTTTTTTCTGCACGAATGCTCACATTACCAGACCTACAACAACCATTTGAGATTGAGACAAGCGTCTCCGACTATGCCATTGGGGCAATTCTTACTCAACACGGGCATCCAGTGGCTTACCATAGTGAGACACTTTCAGAAACGATCCGAAAGTACCCCACTTACAACAAATAAATGTATTCCATTGTGCAAGATTGTTGTCAATGGAAGCATTAGATTCTAGGGAAGGAAACGGTCATCCACACAAACCACTGACCTCTACAGTTCATATAGACACAAGGGAAGTTGCAGAATAATCACCATTAGAAATGGTCCACCTATCTGCAACAGTTCCATTTGAACATTAAGTATAAGAAGGGAAACACCAATAATGGTGTTAATTGCATTAGCAGACCACTGATCATGGTGCTGATCACTGTGCTCGACTCCTGTGAGCACAAGACATCAGGGTGGCCGCATGTTTACAAGAGCGATCCAGAATTCGGCAACATATACCAGACACTCCTGGAAGGGAATAAAGTTCCAAAATTTCACCTTCAAGATGAACTATTATTCCACTTGGGACACATGTGTTCCTTCAAGTGAGTGTGCCAAGATTATTTGGGAGGCGCTAGTCAAGTCGCTGGACATTTCGGAGTAGAAAAAATAGTGGCGATATTGCAAAAGTATTTTTATTAGCTGAAACTTCATCAGGATGTTGGGAAGTACATTAGATCCTCCATTGCCTACGCCATTCCAAACCAACCATCAAGAAGCAAGGCCTATATACTCCTCTACCTACTCCTAGTCGTCCTTGGGAATCTGTCTCCATGGCTTATATGTCGGACCTTCCTTATACTAAGCACAACAACGCTTTCATTTTCGTGGTCATCGACTGATTCTCTAAGTTGGCCATCATGCCAGCTTGCAAGTGTTCAAAATGTAATTTCAACGTCGTACCAACGCTAAAACCACCGCAGAAAACCACAAACCACCAGTAACCTCATCGGACCGCTTCTGGTTTGCAGATGGTTTCCGTACAAACGACTCCGATAAGATTTAGAGCTGACACATGGAGGAGGGGTGACATCACCCTCTGACACTTATCGGACGATAAAAGTCGGTCAAGAATGGTCATCCGATATCTGTCCGATCGCAAGGGAGGTTCTCCGCTGTTGATTGCTCCAAGGTGCATACGGGGCCTGCAACAAATAAATGCTGCGTGGAGTAAGATCATTGACCATACCCTATGTTAATGAAATGTCATAGTTTTTGGGTAATACATTTAATGTTTTTTTTACGACACGTAATACGGAAGTATGGGCGTAAAAAGGGTATGTAATTTTTATTAATTGCATATGAATCGTATGATATATTTTTTTTGTATGAGAGTTGACTTCAAGTTTAGTATTGCACACGGGGAGGAGAAGAACTGGGGTTCGCGGGAGCGAATAGAAAACAAAGGGAGAGCACTGCAGTGCGAACAAAAAATTGAAACCAGAGCAAACTTGCGGCAGCAAATGATCATTTGAAATCCCTTTCACAGGTGCTTGCAGTTTGTTGAATCGATTGTTGAATCGAATGGGAATGGAAAAGTTTTTTTATGTAATGTTAAAGGCCAGAATTTTGAAATGTAATGAGAAATTTCACACGAGTGAATGTGAAAGGTTTTTATTTTATAGCAGTAAACTCATGTAAGAAAATTGTTTTCACAGCAGTAAATGTGTAAATGTAAAAGCCCATTTTTACAACAGTAAATGTGAATGTAGATTTTACATAGCAGTGTAAAAATCAATTGTAACAGAGGCAGAGTAATTTTTTTTAAAATGTTTTGGTGAATCCCTCTGAGTGAAAGAGGATGAATATGTATTAGTAATTTTGTTTTAATGAATAGAAATCTTTATGGTAGTGGAATACTCTGTTCTGTGTATTTTTTTTAAGGCTTCCCTGTGCACAAAAGATCTTGAAGTAGAGGAAACAGAGCATTGCCTCTGTGTGCATGAATATTGTTTGTTTTTGGGATTTTATCAGAAAAATCCCCAACATTGGTATCAAAGCTAGTCCAGACTCTTTGATGGTGACAGAGCAGGTTCATGCTCTTTGAAGTGTCAAAGAAGCTGAAGGAAAGACCCTTGTTGGAGCAGCAGTAAAGCTTCTCCAGCTGTGTGAAGTTTCAGCCAAAGGGATTCAGGTATTTCTCAAGTTTTTGAGTTGTTGTTGAAGAAACAGTGAGTCATTTTAAAAATACAGTCAGGAATTTTAAAAATATTTAAGAATGGCAAGGTCAAAGAATAAAGTGTCCAAATCCCCTAAGGTTGTGTCTCCCTCTTCTATTAAAATAGAAGACAATCTATTTGAAAGCATTCTATTTGAGGCTTCAAAGGTTGATGGGAACTTTGATATATGGGAAATAAAAATGAGGACTTTCTTCAAGTCTCAAGGGATTGAAATTTGGGAGTCAGTGATTGATGATAGCAAAATGAATGGAGAATCCAAGGAGTACAATGCAAAAGCAGCAAAGACAATCTTGGATGGG
>APFE030452816.1:161999-189849 GCA_000404065.3 Pinus taeda | reverse complement strand
TTTTTCGATCCTACCTCAAGTCCAACGCTTGTTGCAACAGTCCAGCCTCGTCGATCCAGATGAGCTCCTCCTTCACTTTGAAACCTGCATACACGAACAATCAAACGATTACATAACACGTGAATATTCCATAAAACAAAGCATATTCAACATATAGACCAAGGAGTATATGAAACAATTCATTAACAACAAATCATTGAGAAGAATGGACTTATTTGTATTAAGGAAACAAAGAAACCATTACAACCTGAGCCTTGGTGTTGTGCAAGTTCCTCCCAGGGTCCAGCAAGAGTTTTCCTCTACTTTGACAAGCTCACCCACTTCCAAATGAAAACAAGAAAGGATGGTAATCTCTCCTCACAAGCTTACAATGGAAGTCCTAATTCCAGCAGCATCTACCCTTTGGAATGTTCAGCTTTCAACCTCCCCTCCTTTGGCCCAATGCCTGTATTTATAGTGTTCTAGAGGAAGTTATTCAGTTCCAACATCAATGGGATACTCCCTCTTTTGGATGGGGTAGCTCCTCCCTTGATGGGATAAGTTCCTCTATCATAGGAATGCATGAACCATCTGGAGGCGCTCAATACACATCAAACACTCTTCTAGAAAGCTCTAGAAGTGACCACAAGTAACTTTTTTAAGATGAAACTCGCGCCTTTTGACCTTTACAAGAGTACGCACCCATCCCTTGACTTACAGAGCGTACAAGTACGTAGGTACAATGAGCTTGGGATGCGTACACGCAGGCAAGGTAGAGAGAACCTGCATAACCAGAGATAAACATGATTTTAGTGACTTTCTCTCTTTTTGAAGTTTGACATGAGAGCAGAGGTATTAGGCTTGACAAGGAGGATAATATGACTATTGATGGAGCCATATTAACTGCAGATAGTCATGGTGACAATTTTTAGTGTAATAGTGCCCATCCATCAGTTTTGCCACACCTCCCTAATTATTTCTCCATCCCATCTCTAGTTTTTCTTTGTCAACCTCAAAGTCTCGATCCAAACACCTCTATTGAAAGGACACTTTAGGAATAAATGTTGAATTGATTCTTCTTCTTTCCTACATAAAGAACACTAGCCCAGTCCCATCTTGGATCTCTTATGGATATTGTCCCATGTTAGAACCTTGTTCCTTAGTATACAATAGAGAAACATTCTTGCTTTGGATGGACATTTTAGTTTCCAGAGAAGTTTTTCCCACCACTCTGGATTTTCCCATCCCTTCTTAGACACAAGATAGTTATAACCATGCTTTGGGGAGTAACTGCCTGTGGGGGCATGAACCCATTGCAGGGTGTTTGGTCTATTTCTAAGGCAGAAATTCAACCTATGAAGTTCCATAGAGAAATGTTGCCATTCCCTCTCCCATTAGGGTTCAAGGTTAAACTCCCCTCCGGATAACTAGGCTTGATGCCAAATTGTTGAGTGTCCAACCTTTTCTATCTTACTCAAATTATATACCCCTCTTGCTTTCAAGTGGTCGATGATTCTCGGAGAGAGGGGAAAACCCTCGTTACATCACACCCATGGGTCCTGCTCCACCCATACATGCTCTTTGTTACCCACTTGCGAGGAAAGCCCTTGTTCAATTATTTTGATTGAGTCCAGAGTTTCTTTTCACACCACAGACGCTTGCGATTTTTTCTTGTACGACTTCTTGATCCACTCATCTAATGGAGTTGGATCAATGTATTTTCTTTTAACCACCAAATTCCATAGATTTTCTTTTATTAACAACCTCCATCCCAATTTTGCTGCTAGAGATGGGCTGAAGGCTATGAGGTCTTTGATACCCCATCCTCCCCATTCCTTAGGTCTTGCCACTTTCTCCCATGCCAACCATGGGAGAACAAAGTCCTCTTTTGAGCCAACCTACAAGAATCTACTGCAGACTTTCCTTACTCTTGCAAGAATTCCTTTGAGCACCCATGTTAGTGCCAACCAGTAGACTAGGATTTCCATGATGACGGACTTGATAAAAGCTAGCCTTCCTTCTCTCAATAACCATTTATAACTCCAGTGTTTAATCTTGTTCTTGATTTTCGCCACCAACCAAAACCAGTCCTAATTTTTGTATGAGTCAAGATTTAAATGGAACCATAGGTATTTGAAACTATCTGACATCTTTTTTTTCCTCAAAAGGAAGATCCTCTGTTATCCTTCTAGTTTTTTCCCTTGAGAAACCTTCCAATATTAGGGAGGATTTTTGTTTATTAATACACATACCAGTAGATTTTAGAAATAGTTCTAGGATAGATTTTATTTGTCGTGTTTCACTCTTGCTACCATTACTGAAGAGAAGAATGTCATCCACAAACAACATATGGGATATATGAAGGTTGATAACCACTTCAATACCCTTTATATCTCCTCTTCTCCTTACTTTAAGGATCATTTGACCGAGTCCCTTTGTTGCTAGGAGAAACTGGAGTGGAGAGAGAGGGAATCCTTGTCGAAGACCCTTATGGCTCTAAAAGAAATATGTGGCCGCCCCATTGATCAGAATGGACAAGCTAATGTTTTCCATACATCTCATAACCTAGTTTGTGAAACCAATGCTGAACCCCAAGTGGGTCAATAACATTCAAATGTACAACCAGCTGATTTGGTTGTATGCTTTTGATAGGTCTATTTTGATAATATCACCTTTCCTTCAACTCTTCTTTATGATATGCAGAGTCTCTTGTGCCACGCCCACTGCTTCATGGATCTCCCTTCCATCCAGGAAACCGAATTGCTCTTTTGATATGTTCCTTGAGAGAATCGGTTTCAATCTAACTGCCATAACTTTAGCGATAATTTTGTAAATACAGTTACATAGAGATATCGATCTGAATCCTCAAAGGATGATGGGCCCTCCTTGAGAATTAGGGCTATACAAGTGGCATTGAAGGGTTCAAAGATCGACCCACCTTGGATTCTTCAACTACTTATGTAAGTTCGTTTCGAAAAGACTCAAAAAAATGTTGAAAAATCTCCATTGTCCAACCATCCAGACCTGGGCCCTTATCCTTTTGCATCGACCCTAATATTCCTTCGACTTCCCCTTTTTCCACTTCACCCATGATGATTTCATTATCCTCCTCCTCCAGATACCTTGGGAAGATTTGTGTTGCCCTAACCACCTCGAAAATAGACACCGTTGCAGGGGCTTTGAAAGTTTTTGGAAGTGATTCCTTTCCAGGAAGGACAATTCCTCAAAAGACTTGGTCTAGGTTCCTTCCTCCGATTTTAAACTCCAGATTGTATTAATATTCTTCCGGCCTTTTGCGTAATTCTGATTTTTTTTTTTTAAATTTTCATCCCCTACTTCCAACCAAATAGCTCCTTTTTAGTCTCCACTGCTTTTCCCTAATTGATAAGATATTTCTTCGATTGGATTCTTATTTATTCATTTCCAAGCATTTTGAACTAGTTCTCCCTTGTGTTTCCATGACACTCCATAACACTCCCTGGCACACATTGACACGCCATGTCACTTGACACATCTTTTCATGCCAACCTGGCACTCTAGCATTCCTTGGAACTACCTAGCCTACCTTGTCACTCCCTCCTTAGCACACCTAAAACTCGTTGACACTCCATGTCACACAGTCTTATTCATTCATTTCTAGGCATTTGAAACTAGTGCTCTTTTGTATTTCCCCGACACTCCCTAACACTCCCTGCCATGCATTGGCACACCCTGGCACCTGACACATATTGGCTCTCCCTATGTTTTAGCATCCCCTACATTCCTTGGCATGCTTTGGCTCTCCCAAGCCCACATTAGCACTCCAGGACACACCCTAGCACTCTAACATCCCTTAAATCTAACTAGCATATAACCTTGTCACTCCCTCCTTAACACACTTGGGACTCACTGTCACTCCCTATCACACACTCTTATTCATTCAATTCCATGCATTTTGAACTAGTTCTCCCTTGTGTTTTCGTGGCACTCCCTAACATGATATTGGTAAGACCTCTAGAGACACCTATAATACATTCTCCTCCTTTGACTCAACATGAAGTTTTGATTTTTTTTCACTTCCTTTGCATACCCTCCCTTCAACGACATCCTCACAAGAGAGCCCAAGGTTGAATATTACGACAACAAAATGGGGCACACCATCTTCTTACAGGGTTACAAGGGAGGGGTATTCAAAATAACCATTTTATCCCCTACAGACATTAAGATCTTCTCAACACATAATTTAAATGACAAATTGATAAATTGACCCAAAGATAGATCTCATCGTTCAAGGTCAAACCTAAATAGAAAGAATCAAACCACTGATTAAGCATTGGCATTGAGTTTTGGTAAAATCAAGGACCTCCTTTCAAGATTGTGACCTTGTTTTTAGCATTCTAAAATGGAAGGTCTAAAACCCACATTAAAGAGGGGAGATTTGCACCTTAGACTTTTCAACCTTTGCCCAAGATGAATACATCTAATGGACTAGCTTAGATATGTTAGGTCTTGGATTTCTAGAGTACCCAAACAATGCTTTTAAGGCCAACTCCCTAGCCACAACTAAAATTTTGTCCTATTTGAAGAGACAACTTGAACAATCCACCTAAAAAGGGACATTTTCAGTTCCTTTTGATTAATTTACAACAAACCTCAACGCCTCTCCTTTATTATTTCCCTCTTCCATTCTCCAACAAAAAATCCTTAATCTTATATCATAAACACTTTATATAAGTATGCATTGTAATCATTTTCCTCAACTCATGGGGTACCTTTACATCTCAACCCATGTAAGAAGACCTAATTCGATGGCACAACCCATCACACTCTAAGATGGTTCTAGTTGTCTTCTCCAAACTATGGCATAACACACCGTATGATGTCAAATGGTTAAGTCATCCCTAACTTGTGGCCTTTTTTCCTTCATGGAAAACATTCTAACTAGTGCTTATTAAACACAATGCACTAACTCCACTAGCACACACCAAAAGTCCAAGATACCATTAAGATGTGGCATGCACCCAAGTGCTTAGACCACATCGCCATAAAATGCACCTTCAACTTTGGATATCCCAAAATAGTAATATCCTAACCTAATATGGCCTATTTGTTGGGTTTGTATAATTTTCTACTTATCGGATGCTTGCACTTCCTTGGCACTTCATGACAAATCTACTCCAATGGTTGCCTTCCAAGTTCCAACAACGCCTTTTGAAACATGACATAACCATCTATATATGTTGCAACAACCTTGCCAACTTCTTTAGTGGTTCACACATGTATTTCACATTTCTGCTTCATGTTGCAAAGTGGTTGTGCCAAGGAGAGGGTATCAACATTGATCAAGGAATGTTCACTTAGTACTAGTGCCAAGTTTCCTTCATGGAACTCATCAAATGTCTTAAGTTTACTTCACAACTATTCCACCTCTTCAACCCTTGTTAGAGCCTTCCTAGACGTGCACTCTTGCCTCAAGTATAACATAACACTAGCATCACAAATGTGCATACTCGTTCCATCTGTTAATGCCTTGTTGAAACTGTATTATCGCACTGCTTAAAATGAAATGTTCACATCTTAAGGAAAAAATCTATTTTTCTTATGATAATCTAAAATATGTGAGTAACTAGTAGAGAGGACTCTATTTTCACAAGATGAAAAAAAGGGTCTTACAACCCCATTCACACAAAAATTTGAATTTATTTAACCTAGATAAGGATACATACCCCACCCCTTCCAAATTTGTCATATGACTTTGACTTTTAAGAAACTAACACTTGTTTTTAACTATTACTTATTATCTTTTGCTTGCACCCACCTAATATGAAAGAATACATAAATGTTTTCAGTAAAACCAAGTTAAAAGCACTTGTTTCCTTTGAAAGATCTCAAATTCTACAAAACAAACTTTACCAACAAAATCATTGTATATAAACCTTAACCTTAAAATTAGATAATTATTGTTATTATCATAAATACTATGTGATAAATCTTTTCCAATAAAAACTAAAAAAATATGTAATAGTAAGAGTAGTTAATTGCCCAATACAACTATATATTGATTTTGGCGAGGGGAAATTTCAACATTTTTTGAAAAAGCTAAGCGTTAATTCATTTATGGCGAGGGAAAATTTCAACATTTTTAAAAAAAATAGCGTTTATGCATTTACATTTCAGTACTAAGGAGGATTTGTTCAGTTTTCAAAAGGCATGAGCCAAAACGTATGAATTCTGAAATTTCCAATCCCCTCTCTCAATCTCTCTGAATGTCCATAAACAATAGGTTGTTAGGCAGGTGACGGTAAAAAAGGTAGATGGTCCGAGGTTTTATCTCTCATTCTTGCTCTCCATATCCGACAACTTCAAGGCGAATACGAAAACTTTATGGACCCGAGTAACATTTAGCCACCGATGAAAATCGTCGGCTCTTTGCCATTCGTGTTATGGCAACTTCAGGTAGGATGCTAACTGACAGTTTACTGCGCTTTCATGGGCGTGATGGGCAATTTATAAGATATTTTATGTTAACGGACTGGTGTATAGCCAAAGAGGAGCAGAAACCTCAACAGACAGGGGCAAAGATTTGTCGCCTTTTCAGTTCTGGAGATGTTGCTAATTTGTCCCTGAACTTCAATGCTTAAAAATTATCAGTAAAACCTTATTCTCACAGCAGAAAATGGCATTGCCTAGGGGAACATGCGATTCACGATTCCCCAGTTGACGATATGCATGTTTGAAATTTTTATTCTATATTTCAACTTTTATTTTCAAATGCCACAAATGAGACCATCGCGAATTTTATAATCTTGAGAACCCGTATCGAACCCCCACCATCGGCTCTTCAGTCTATTAAGGGCGCCAAGGTATGTTCCATTTGTAACTTCAATGCATTTTCACCCCACATTTGGTCTTCCACACACAGAATACAAGCACGTCAGGTTTCTGATTCAAAATCCATAGTTTTTTTGCAGCCACGCTTGTATGTTTAGTCTTTAATCTTTGTGTTGCATTATGTTACTGTTTGCACGGATGACAATGGAATTTGATGATTTCAGGAGGCCATTTATGATAGTAAAGTAGCAGAAGACCCGAGTAAGAGGCTTAGATGCTCAGAAGGGTTATATGAGGAAATTGTTTATTTTTGGCAATCATATAAACAGTAAAAATAATATTTTGTATGCTTACAATAATGAAGGTCAAATGGTTATGGGTATTCTCTAGAAAAAGATTGTTGATATCATTAGAAACTAGCAGTATGTTCTAGATTATTTCTTGTCACAGAACTTGCCTAATCAAATCCACACAAGATGCTAGAACCATACATTTTAACATCCCTTTGTATTCCTTTTCTGACTATTGTTAGGATGGCTCTAGTTTCCACCACCATATCCTAATGCAATGGTCAATGTAACACTAGGGTAGATTAAGATTTTTGTTGTATGAATGGTATATTGTGGGGGGAAATCACACAAAAGGTTTGATTTTCATTCCTATCATAGACACCTTCAAATATGCATTGCCCTCCAAGCAAGGATTTATCTCAATTAGAACATATGTTTTTAATTCCTTGAAGATGCACTCAAGATTTATACTCTACCCAACAATGTCATTAATTGGTCTAATATCAAAATTGGTCTAGTACTTCTATAATTGTAAGGTCTTTGGCTTGCACCCTAGGATTAGAAGAGTACTCATTATTCCTGCCCACCATCACAAACATGCCAATGTTGAGCCTGACAATATCCTTTGGAGAGTAGCCTAAAAGGATTGGGTTATGCTATCCGATGAGCGAGAAGTTAGGAACCTTGTTCCTCTTATAACATCCAAGTTTGATGAATCTGCTAGGGAGGGGCAGAAACCTGGTGATGATTATTTGTTGCCATGAGCCATGCCGAGAATGAGGAAAGGTAGCAGTTCCTCTACACTGGGTGTAAGGATGGTAATAAGAGATGGTCCCATGATCTCTTGTGTTGCGAGGCATCGTGCCACATATCTATTATTATCCATGTCTTTGACACCAATATCAACCATATGCTTAATGCATCAGGTGGTTGAGAGGGCCTCAAAGGAGGAGGTAATTAACCTAGTTGACCTTGAATTCCATGTAAGGCTCTCTGTCTAAAAGTAGTTGTATCCAAATATATAGGGCTAGGCATATATGGTGTGGGTAACAAAAGAAGGTAGTAAGGGACCTAGTAAAGTCTCTATCCAATTGGTGAAATATTCCTGGATCTAGTAATATATGGAGTATTGGAAAGTGAAGTGCTACATGCAAATATTGCTGCTACCATTCTTTGGCACATCTATAGTTTTTTCTGATTATAATCTTGAGGGTGTGTTGATTGCCAGGTTGTCTTGGAGAGAGTGAGAGTATGTGAATGCAGCTGTTAAGTAGGAATAATTTTCATTTTGTTGTTGTTTGTATATGTTATTGCTTATGCTCAAAATTTTTTCTCTTAGTGGTGCTATTGCTTACCTCTTCAATAGATTCAATAGGCTTCCAACCAAGTCATAGCACCTTCCATGAATGTACCTTGTGTGCAACCTGTAGATTGATGAATCACTGTTCATGGTATAAATTTCTGTGGGTAGTTGATCCTTTCAACAAACTGTAAGATGTAATACCACTTGGCATCTCAGGTAGATGAAACAAGTTAGGAAGTTTTGTATGTAGTTGTGGCCACCATTTACGTAGAATGGTCAAAATAATTGCTGACTGTGATGGCTGCACATTGAGAGATTGACATGCATCCTGAATTTTAAAGCTAACAACCCATAAACAACACTCAAGCTAGAACACCCTTGTTGACATTCATGTTTTTCAAATGGAGAAGTCTGTCCATCAATGTTGAGATTGCATTTAACCATAGCTATTTGATCTATACTGAGCATATTAATATGCATTCGGCCAAATCAAATTCATATGCAGCATCTTCATAAACATTGCTACCTTCATCCTACCTTTAGGAAACACTGGTGGCAAGGTATAGATTTTGTTGAGTAGCAGTAGAATGCTATGAGACCGTACTTGCCATACACCATATGTATCCATTTGAAACTTATTGAGCACTGTAATATCCCCTTTTAAGGAATATCCCTCAAACACAAGCAAACTCCGACCAGTATAGGAGAAAAATACACAAGTGGTATAGTCGCTGGGAAACTCAAAGAGATAGAAATAATAGTAGTGCAACATACAAGAATGCATACATGAAATATAAGCAGATACTCAAGAAATGCAGAGAGAAATGCTAAGCCATTTTATTATTCTGAGTAATGGACAGAGTACAAGAGGTGATCGGAAAGATGGAACCTCGACTTGCATAAGGCAAATGAAGAAATATACTCAGAATGGTAATGAAATGGTCTCTCTCTAAACTGCGTCCAAGCTGCCGGAGAACTATTGCGCTGCTGCTACTGCTGGAATCAAGTGAGGATTTGGGGCTGCTTCCCTCCTCAGAAAATGCTGAAACTTTGGAATCATCCTTTGCTCAGTAGATCCAGAAAAACCCAAAAATCTTTTCTAAAATAGCTGACCCCCGAAAATCACCCCCTTGAGGATCTACGCAATCCCTCAAGGCTCTGCGCTGCCACTAAATAGAACCCTCCAAAACTCTGCCCGAAACTCTGCCAAAATCCTCCAATATGCAAGGGTTGATCCCCTGCTCAATCTCTTAGTTCAAATCCCCCACAAAACCCCAATCCAGAACTTCTACCCAGAAAGACTGCGTCATCCTCTCTCAAGACTGTGCAGTCATCAAGATGCTCATCTCCTCCTCAACTCCAAAATCGATCCTCTTGCAAAATATTGATGAAACTACCTTGCCCGAGCAGGCACTCGAAGTCCCCCGGGGCTAAGGGTGAGATCTCTAAATGGAGACACTCAATGCACTAAACAGTGCTGTAGACAGGCTAAACAGCTAGCGTGCTCTAAGTCTAAGTGACTAGCTCAAATGCACATAATCAAATGCCAAAATGAGGAGGCTCCTCTTTCCTTTATAGCGTTGACCTCTTTCAACCCTAAGGCCCACCTCCTCCAACGTAGCCTCTCTCTTGCCACGTGCTCCTCTCCATCTGCACAGTCCCTCCAAGTGTCTACGTGGGCCCCTCCTCTACGTGGTCTTTTGGCCCCCCCTTGGCTCCCCTTTTAAGTCACAACGTTGTGCTACTAGGGAGTGACTTTATTCAAAAAGTGAGTTCTGTCTCCCCTTTCCTCACCTTTTTATTTATTAATAACTATAGAAGGCAAAATTGAGCAAAATCGAATATTCCAATTAGCCATGGCTAATTAGGAATATTACAGTCTCCCCCAGCAAAATGTTGCTTGTCCTCAAGCAACTGAAATGATGGATGCTGCAAAATTTTCTCACTCTCCCAAGTGGCATCCTCATTTGGTAAATTCTTCCACCTCACCAAGAATTCCCGGACCGTCCTGCTCCGTAGCTGCCTCTCCTTGGTATCAATAATAGCCTCTGGCTGCAACACCAAATGCCCCTCATCATCCGTGGGGGGTAGCTCATCCGTCACTGTCACCTACTGCCCCAATGCCTTCTTCAGGCATGATACATAAAAGATGTTATGAATCTTGCTGCCTTGGGGCAGCTCCAACTCATACGCAACCTGTCCAAGCCTGCGTATCACCCTGTATGGCCCATAAAAGCGGGGCTTGAGCTTCTCAGCCCCCTTCTGCTTTAGTGTCGACTGTTGGTATGGCTGTAATCGTAGGTAGAGCAAGTCCCCTACCTCAAACTGTCTCTCCACCCGACCCCTGCTAGCATACAGCTTCTGTTGGTTCTGCGTTGTAGCCATATTATCCTTGAGAGCTTGGAGAATATCCTGACTCTCTTGGATCCAAATCTTGGCTCTTGGAGCCTTGCTATCACCAAACATCACGTCAGTAAAAGATAAAGGATTATATCCATACAAAGCATAAAATGGTGACACACCAATGGACATGTGATGTGTAGTGTTGTAGCAGTACTCCCCTAGATGCAGCCACTTCAGCAATGCTCGCTGCTGCCCACTGACATAGTTACGCAAGTAGCCCTCCAACCACTTGTTAACTATCTCTGTCTGCTCGTCCGTCTGTGGGTGATAACTGGTACTCGGTGTCAACTCCGTCCCCAACAACTGGAAAAGCTCCTGCCAACACCCGCCCATGAAACGGCTGTCCCTGTCACTGGTGATGGTCTTAGGAAGACCATGTAGCCTGAAGACCTCTTTGAAGAATAGCTCGGCCACTCGCACTGCTGTGTAATGTGCGGATATGGAGAAAAAATGTGCGTACTTTGTCAGTCGATCAACGGTGATAAAGATACAATCCTTGCCCTGTACCATGGGCAACCCTGTGATGAAGTCCATCGAAATACACTCCCATTTCCCCTTCGGAATGGGAAGAGGCTGCAACAATACTGCGGGATGGCTCATCTCCCCCTTGTTCCTCTGGCAAATGTCGCACTCACGGACGTGCTGGAGTACGTCCTCCTTGAGGCCCTTCCATGAGAACCTCTCTCTAATGGCCCTGTAGGTTTTGGTAAATCCCTGATGGCCGGCCAATGGTGAATCATGTGATGCCTGAAGTATCTTCTTTTTGAGCTGAGATCCCTTAGTCAAGAAGATCCGATCCCTGTATTAGATGATCCCATTGACCACCCTGTACCTGTCATCCGCCACCTGCCCATCCAGAACCTCACATGCAAATCTGTCCTTGGAGTACTCTACTAAGAGTCGAGCCCTCCAGTCTGCGTCCAAGCTCATAAGAGACAACGTGGTTGGTCTACGTGAAAGAGCATCTGCTACCACGTTGTTCTTACCCTTGACAGACACAATGTCAAAGTCATATGCTTGGATCTTACTGATCCACTTCTGTTGCCTCTCCTATAGTTGCTTTTGCTCCAAAAAGAACCTGAGGCTGTTGTGATCAGTCCTCACCCTGAACCTGTTACCCATTAAATACTGCCGGAACTTGGCCAATGCATGCATGATGGCCAGTGTCTCCCTGTCGTATATAGAATACAACCTCTCGTGCAGAAGGAGCTTCTGGCTCTCAAAGGCTATAGGGTGACCTCCCTGCATCAATAATGCGCTGATCCCCTCTCCCAATGCATCACACTCCAAAACAAATGGCTGCGAAAAATCCGGCAATGCAAGCACTGGGCAGCTACTCATAACCTCCTTGAGCCTGTCAAAGGCTCGCTGCGCTGTATCCGACCAACTGAATGCCCCCTTCCTCGTTAGATCTGTTAAGGGTGCAACAATCTGTGAGAAACTCTTGACGAACTTCTGGTAGTGACTACAAATGCCAATGAATCCCTGAAGTTCTGTCGCGTTCCTTGGCTTCGGCCAATCTCTGATGGCCCTCATCTTCTCCTCGTGGACTCTCACTCCGCCCACCCCTATGATGTGTCCCAAGTACAACATCTCCGTCAACCCAAACTCACACTTGGAGAGCTTGGCATAGAACTGCTGCTCCTCCAGGATGCGCAATATTGTCTCAATGTGCTGGAGATGCTCCTCCCAAGTCCTGCTATAAATGAGGATATCATTAAAGAATACCAATACAAACTTCCTTAAGTGATTGCAGAAGATGTGATTCATGCAGGACTGGAATGTGGCTGGGGCGTTGGTTAGCCCGAAGGGCATCACCAAAAACTCAAAGTGCCCATAGTGACACTTGAAGGCAGTCTTGGGAATGTCCTACTCCCTCACGCGAATCTGATGGTACCTAGATCTCAAATCAATCTTTGAGAAGAACCATGCTCCTCTCAACTCATCCATCAACTCATCGATCCTGGGTGTGGGGTACCTGTTCTTCAGTGTCTTCTTGTTCAGGGCCCTGTAGTCAATGCACATCCTCAATGTGCCATCCTTCTTCTTCACCAACACCACGAAAGAAGCAAAAGGACTCGTGCTCGGCCGAATGTGCCCAAGAGCCAGCAACTCCTGAATAGCCCGCTCAATCTCATCCCGATAGGCCTTGGGATGCCTATAGGGGGTAGTAATCACTGCCTGTATGCCCTGCTCAAGCTCAATGGTGTGCTCAAACCCTCTGTCTGGTGGCTGTCCCGGCAGAATCTCCCCAAACATTGTGGCATATTGGTCAAGGATGGACTGTATCTCTGGGTGCATCGTCTACCCTATAGTCCCTGCCTCTGATGCACGTAGCTCCACTGCCCAATCTACGTCTCCTTTTCAGAAGACTGCCTCCATCCGATGAGCCGAAACAGTCTGTGGCGGATATGTGTGCTGTCCCCGTATCTTCTCATGCCTCCCTGTCTTCTCATCATCCCACTCCATCTTTAGGGCCTTCCAATCTGTCGTGACCTTCCCTAGAGTGATAAGCCACTGAACACCTAGTACCATGTTGGTGTTCGGAATATTGACCACGAAAAAGTGGTCAGTCAGTGTGTAGGTGCCCATTGTCACTGACAACTCTAGAACATAACGAGCACACATCATGGTCTGATCTCCTGGGACCAAGACTGAAAATCCATCGAAGCTCTCTGTCTGTATACCTCTCCGCTCAACCATCTGTGCATCGATGAAGTTGTGGTTGCCCCACTGTCAACCAAAACTGATACTCGCTGGCCACGTACTGCCCCCCGTATGCGCAATGTCAGATACTTGGGAACTCCTCGCAATGCTGCAAGGGCCCCTCCGGTGGGTGCAAAAGTTACACCACCTGTTGCTGGTAGTGGAGGTGGCAAAGGATCCTGCGCTGCATGACTATCTCCTACCCCCACATCATCTTCCTCATCCTCTTCCCGCTGCTCTCGGAGAAGACCTCAATAAAATGTGCTTTGCCGGCAGCACATCTGTGTCCTGGTGCCCACGGCTCTTGACAGGTAAAGCACAACCGCTTCTTCTTCAGCTCCCTCTCGGCATCGTCATCAATCTGTGCTCGTCTTGGATTCCCCTTGGGAGGTAGAATCCTCACATCCTTCCCCTTAGGCTGGAAAGCCTGTCTCTGGGGGTAAGGTATCCGGGTCCTGGGTAAGGCATCCTATAAGTCCCGGGTCCTGCTAATAGCATCCTGAAGTGTGGCTGGCCTAGTGGATCTGACTAGACCTCGAAGTGGCTCTGCTAACCCCTCAACAAACATGTAGATCCTCTGTGCCGCGGATAGATCTGGCACCATCACTGAAACCCTCAAGAAGTCTGCAATGTAGGTCTCTGGGCTCCCAGTCTATTTGAGCCTTGTCAGCTCAACAAAGTGCTGTTCCGGATCCCTCCAGTCAAACCTCTCCATCAATCTCCTGGTGAACTCGACATATGTTGTCACTGTGGAGTGTCCGAGTGTAACCAACCCATGGAACCACCAGTCCTGGGCCTCACTATCCAAATGTAAAGTCGCCACCTTGATGGCCTCTGTCTCCGACATCTGGTTAAGTTGGAAATAGATGTCCAACTTCTCCACCCAAGACTTTGCTGAATTGTTTGATGAACCATCAAACGTAGGCAAGTAGAATCTACTAGTTGTGCAGTGGGTGTCTCCATCATGATAATGTCGGTATCCTCTGTGATGGTCGCGGGGTCTACTATCCCACTGGAGCTAAACAAAGTCTCTGAATGAGAGAGCATCCCTGAACTCCTGCCCATAGGCCTAGTACTCTTCAAAATAATCGCCCATATGACTGGGCTCTGCCTCCTGCTGGGCTCCGGCCCCTGTGTCTGCTCCTAGGAAAGTGGGCATGGTAGAGCATGTAGGGGCATGTGAGGCCATCTGCTGAGTAGTATCATGCTGAGTGGCACCCTGCTCTGGAAAATGGTGGGATGTACCCGATCCCTCACCAACCTGGAAAACCTGTGGGTTCTCATGATGTCTAGCCTCGACTGTCATGAATCTTTGCCCCATCACCTCGATCTGCCTCGACAGATCCTGCATCGATTTGAGGAGCATGTCTGCAAATCTCTTCCCATCCTCATCCGCCATCAGATCCCCTTGCTCTGCGTCCACCACAGGCTCCTCCTGTTCTGCGTTCACCACAGGCTCCTCTTGTTCTGTGTCCACCACTCGAACTCAGTCTCTCTCTCTGTAGGTGTTCTCCAACCCATGCTCAATATCTCTATGTAGGGCTTCTCCCTCGGTGTCATAGACTGCTAGCTCCACAGGCTGAGCTAGATCTATGCTCTGATACCACTGTAATATCCCCTTTTAAGGAATATCCCTCAAACACAAGCAAACTCCGACCAGTATAGGAGAAAAACACACAAGTGGTATAGTAGCCAGGAAACTCAAAGAGCTAGAAATAACAGTAATGCAATATACAATAATGCATACATGAAATATAAGCAGATACTCAAGAAATGCAGAGAGAAATGCTAAGCCATTTTATTATTCTGAGTAATGGACAGAGTACAAGAGGTGATCAGAAAGATGGCACCTCGACTTGCACAAGGCAAGTGAAGAAATACACTCAGAATGGTAATGAAATGGTCTCTCTCTGAACTGCGTCCAAGCTGTCGGAGAACTGTTGTGCTGCTGCTACCGCTGGAATCAAGTGAGGATTTGGGGATACTCCCCTCCTTAGAAAATGCTGAAACTCTGGAATCAGTCTCTGCTCAGTAAACCTAAAAAAACCTAGAAAGCTTTTCTAAAATAGCTGACCCCTGAAAATCACCCCCTTGAGGATCTACGCAATCCCTCAAGGCTCTGTGCTGCCACTGAATAAAACCCTCCAAAACTCTGCCCGAAACTCTGCTAAAATCCTCCAATATGCAAGGGCTGATCCCCTGCTCAATATCCTAGTTCAAATCCCCCACAAAACCCCAATCCAGAACTCCTACCCAGAAAGACTGCGTCATCCTCTCTCAAGACTGCACAGTCATCAAGATGCTCATCTCCTCAACTCCAAAATCGATCCTCCTGCAAAAGACTGATGAAACTACCTTGCTCGAGCAGGCACTCGAAGTCCCCCAGGGCTAAGGGTGAGATCTTCGAATGGAGACACTCAATGCACTAAATAGTGCTGCAGACAGGCTAAACAGCCAGTGTGCTCTAAGTCGAAGTGACTAGCTCAAATGCACATAATCAAATGCCAAAATGAGAAGGCTCCTCTTTCCTTTATAACATTGGCCTCTCTCAACCCTAAGGCCCACCTCCTCCAACGTAGCCTCTCTCTTGCCGTGTGCTCCTCTCCATCTGCGTAGTCCCTCCAAGTGTCTACGCGGGCCCCTCCTCTACGTGGTCCTTTGGCCCCCCCTGGCTCCCCTTTTAAGTCACAACGTTGTGCTACTAGGGAGTGACTTTATTCGAAAAGTGAGTTATGCCCCCCCTTTCCTCACCTTTTTATTTATTAATAACTATAAAAGGCAAAATTGAGCAAAATCGAATATTCCAATTAGCCATGGCTAATTAGGAATATTACAAGCACCATCCACAAACATCTTTAATGACACTCACCTTGTACATCCAGATAAGGTTAGTTCAATTCCAACATTATTCATTTATGGCTAGATGAACAAAATCTATATTAGGAAAAGTCGCATTTTGCTCCTGTACATGTGCATCTGAGAAAATTGTCAGTAGAGCCAATAACATATTTTATTTGAATGGTTATCCAACTACGACAATTCAATGAGCTAAATTTATTGGAGTCCACAATTTTGGCACCTTACAATTACCATGTTCAGGCATTGTAACTTTTTGACAGTTTCCAATAGGCCAGCCTCTCAACAATCTACTTCTACAAAAATTGATACCCGTGCCAACTCTTGCCCATTTGATCATGTAACAGAAGTCTTCATCTAACACAACATGATGATATTGATTTCCAATAGCTAAAAGTATTCCTTCCTATTATATTTCTTACCACTTAACAATTTTTGGAACTTGGCATTGAATTTTGTTCATTTCTGGTCCAGTCTAGTCTACCCATGTGGTATATGTTGTCTTCACATTACTTTCTTGCTATTGGAGATCTATCTCTGGAAATGGAAACTCCACTTCCAATAGACACACCAATTGTTGCAATACTGTAAACCATTTTGCCTCCGTTGTTTAACACAGTGTTGATAATATCGGTATCGGGAAAATATCGGCGAGGGTCCAGAAAATATCTTATCGGCAATATCGGCAAGCATAAAAAATGCATAATATATTCATTTATTTTTTTTTATTTTTTTAGATTTCTAAACATATAAAGCAATAACAACATGAACTAAACACATTGGCACATAAATATGAAGAAGGCATTGATATATATGATGTCAAATAGAAATGATACATCATGATCAAACTTCAAAGGCGATACCAAATCCCGCTGATCCCTGATAATTGTCCAATCAAGGACTCCAAACAAAATAACATCATATATAAAACTTTAAAAGTATTTCATCATCATGAGTTATAAACTTATATGTAGCAAAAGTTGCAAAACAAATAAAATTAGCAGCTATCTATCTGAGACCAATGGCCTCTCCCTAGCAGCTTTCTTTCTGTCTTGTTCAGCAATTGCTTCATGAGCTTTTTGTATAACCTCTGCACTAGAAACCATACAAGGCATTACATCTGCATCATATGCAGAAAGTCTAGCCAGATGGTATTTCAATCGTGCAACCCCTCCTGACATCTTGGTCCCACACAAGTTGCATGATATATATGCCTGATTTGCCCCACCAACAGCCTCCCCATACTCCCAAAATGGGTCCAAGGCTTTTGGCATATTTGACATTTGTAGTGAACTAATTCAAACCTAGGGCACAAAAAAAACAAAAAATTGGCATTAAACCCCCCAATACAAAATGAAAAAATAATAAGTAATAACCACCTCATTCAAAAAAAAATTCTACATTATTTGCATTTTGCAATGTGAACGAAAAATGGCAATAAGAGGGTGCATAAGAAAGTTGAAAAAAAAAAATGAAGCTTGCTGTCCAAATATGGAGAAAACCCTTGCATTGGTTCATGGGCATGAAAATCATAGCAAATGGAAAAAAACAAAAAAACAAAATGTTGGTAGGCAAAGAGGCAAGCAAGCATAACCCTAAATCTATGAAAAGATCATTAACATAGGGGTTTTTAAGAACATACCTGTTAATGAAAGAAATGAAGTTTGTTTCACTCTATTCTTCAATCTTTGATCCACAAAAAATCTTAATTGGTGGTGATAATCGTTGTTTGATCTTCAAACCCTCCTTGACAAGCACCACAAAACTCTTTCCCTTCCTTCTCCAACACTCAGAAACAGAAATGAAGAAAAAAACCAATTTTTCCTTTTTGTAGCCACGGAAAAACACGCTCGGCAATATTTTGCCGAAATATCGCGATATTTTCTCGGCGATATTTCGGCTCGCCGAAAATATCGCGATATTTACGCTATTCGGCGATATTTCGCCGATATTATCTACACTGGTTTAAACCTTCCTGATAAAAGTCATATCCACAATGTTTTCCATGTATCTTGCCTTAATAAAGCACTTGGTGAACATCATTCAGCACAAACAACACTTCCATCGTTAGATGACGAAGGAAGGGTCATTCTTGAACTAGAAGGGATCATCTCCATCATGGAAAAGAACTTGCGATCTCGAGTAATCAAAGAATACCTAATCAAGTGGAAGGACTTACCAAAAGAAGAAGCTTCTTTGGAGACTGAAGTATGTCGTCAACAACATCCGTTGTTACGTATGCTTTGAGGACAAAGCATCTTTTCAGGAGGGAGGCAATGTTGTGTTAAATTGATTAATAGCTATAATAATTAGTTAAATTAGGCAAAAGGGCATGATCACAGATCATGCCCATTCACCAAGAAGGCACCCGAGGCAGTATAAAACCGGGGGCCTTCACAATTGTAGCAGTATCTATTAATTAATAATAAATATATCAATCATTTTTCTGTTAAACACCTGGTTTTTTCTGTGCCAGAACATTACTGGCGGGGGTTGTAAGTTGTTCCAAGATTTTTCCCAGTTATTTCACTAGACTATGGGTGAATGCTTTCAAGTGTTCTCTCCTTAAGCTATTTGAGGAAGAGGAAATTAGTGAGTTACAATTCCCAGTTCCCAAGATAAGTCACAGTATGGCAGCAATGGAAGCTACTCTTGCAAGGTACAGCAGCCAGAAAGATATGGTTAGGCGCAGAGGATATTTGTATATACATGAGGATGAGCAACAAATTTTTAACAAAATTCTTGGTGAGCCAACCTAAGATGGACATATGTTGGAGGGCTGGCCTGTGCATGTAGGACTTAAGCTTCACCTGAGCTACAAGTTTTGAGCCAACTTTATGTGTATATGGAAATCAGGGATGATGTGTTCACTTTTGAAAACCATTTGTGTAATGAAGCGGTTTAGAAGCTGCATTATTGATCCACGTCTCCGCACATGGAGAGGACTTAGAAGTGATACTTGTGAATGGTTGAGGCAACTGGCTCTGATGCCTCCTTACAGCATGACTTATCCAAAGGGCACTTGTACTGCAAAATACACCAGTAACTGATATAAAAGCAGAAAGTACGATAAAAGTAAAGCTCGAATGATAGAAAGAAAGTACCAAAGGCAGAAAAACTTTAGATGAAGAGGTCTCCAGTGATTCTTTTTGGATTAGATGATTGAAGTAAAGTATTACAAAAGAGAGGGGAAACCCCTATTTATACCAAAAGAGAGACATTAACTTGAGGCCGAGGTACCATTAAGGTGTAATTAAGCCTTTGTTACTTTGATAATCATCAAAATATAGTTTTATAAAGACTGAATAAAATATTTTTACAAAATTATGAGTTTAACATCTAGAATGGCTATGTATATAAAGATCACTTGCATAATAAATATGTGTTTAAGTACACAGCACTTTGCATGGTAAATTTCAGCAAGTACAATTATGTTTTATTAATTTTATTTGCCTTTGTGCCCCGACTTTCCTGATTCTATATTCACCGCTGGCTGATATATTCTCAATGTTTCTTGCAGGTATTTTCGATGATTCCTGGATTTAGTGCTGAGTTAATGCCCAAGGGTCGTGAAAAGGAAAGTCAAGCACGCATTAAAAGGTTCATGACGACGATGGATTCCATGACCAATGAAGGTATCAGTTGTCTTTTTTTTCCAATCTTCAAATAGAGGAGAAATCAAATTGCACTGTCATAAGAATTAGTGTGTGCAAAAGTTTCAAAATTTTTTCCAAGGAAAATTCACTGGATACCCCTGTCTTCCTCGGATTGGATGGGGGGCAACTTTACTGCCAGCGGCCAGTCACAGTAGCAGCTGGTAAACCCAGTGGGACTTGGCAGGACTTGAACCTTAGCCGGACTAGAACTGGAGAAATCACAGAGAACTCCTTCTTGAAACAGTATTAGAATTGATTGAGTTAATCCACTGGGTAAACTGTAAAAGATTTCTATTTAAGACCAGACTTGATTATTTCTGAATGGTCATTCTGGATTTGGAATGAGGAAATCTGAGGCCTTGAACACATTTTAGATATCACAAAGATAAATAAAAAATCAGACTGATCATATCAAAACCAGATTCAGTGTTTTAGCATTAAGTATCAGAAAACCATAATTATTTTGAAAGATTAGTTAACAATTAATTTATTTCACTCTTTTTTCCATGTCATTTTGTTTTGTTTAGAAGTAAATAGTTGGAATACTGATTTCTTCACTTCCCAGTATAGCAACATCTGGCTGTTTGCACTGCCCATCAAAATATTGGGTGGGCATAGGCTTGCTAGTTTTACCTAGTTTCTTGGTCACTGTTCTTCCTCGTAGCAGCTTCACATGCTTCAGCGATCAGTCTGGTCTCGTTTACTGTAGCAGTGTGTAGCGTGGTTGCACTTCCCTAGAATAGAATAGGGTTTGATTCAGTGAAAGAGGATGCATATTCATTCAGTTTACCAGCAAGTGTGTGCACTTTTTTCTGAAGGCTGCAATTTCAGATTAGTTGCTGTTATTACTTTTCAGTTGGCATATGTATGTTCAGATCTAGCAATAATGGCAGTTTTGAGAGTTGCTTAAGTTTCTAGCTTTCTTAGGTTTTTTGTGTTTGCCGATCTGATCACCATGTATTGAAATCTTAACATGGAATTAAAGTGCATTTTCTGAAACCTTCTGGAATCCTTGTATGGATATTAAGTTTCCTAGTTGGGATAGGGAGTTCTTTGAAGGTTTCAGGGATGGGATGGCTGAGATTTGTGCTTGAGAACAGAACTGTGGACTGGTGATAGATTGTTTTAGGTATGTTCTGAGGGTTGCAACAATGACTAGTCTTGGTCTCCAAGAGTGACATTTTTTAGGGTGTTTCTAGTTTTGTACTTTGGAAGTGCATTGTAGAGTCCCTTGGAGGAGTTTGATCTTCAGGATTTTTTATAGACTAAGGTTGCAAAGCCTCTGATTGTGCATAATTGGAAAGATATAAAAAGATGTCCAAGGGAAAGTTAGTGATCCTCATCTTGGTGAAGGACCACTTGATCCCTCACATCATTAGTGAGGAGATGTTTGATGCTATAGTCACTCTACATGAAAGTGAGAACATCAATTGGAAGATGCTTCTAAGGAAAGAGCTCAAAGCCTTACGATGCACACAGATGAACTAGATAGATACCATGTATTCTGATAACCCATGGTATACTGATGACCTGTGGTATTTGGCCTTAGAAAAATTATAAATTGCTGGAATGAGTGAGTGAAGGACACATTATTTTCAATTCACTTTGAGTGAGAGAGAAGAGGGTCAATTTGGGTGAAAAATAGGTAAGTTGAGCAGTTGAGGAGAGGGGTCATACTCTAGGTTGACTGAGCAGGAAAAGAGGTATAGTCCTGGGCTGTGGAAAGGGGCCATATGCTGCTGTTCAGAAATCACTTTGAGTGAGAGAGAAGAGGGTCAATTTGGGTGAAAAATAGGTAAGTTGAGCAGTTGAGGAGAGGGGTCATACTCTAGGTTGACTGAGCAGGAAAAGAGGTAGAGTCCGGGGCTGTGGAAAGGGGCCGTATGCTGTTGTAGCAAGAGGCCATGCTTTAGGCCGTACCAAGCAGAAGGGAAGGACCAATTTATGTGGTTGTTGATTTGTTGTAATATCAGTAGTATTGCTGCTGTAATAATTTTCTGAAACCTAATAAAGTCCCTCTTTGCTGGTTTTTCCCCACACTGGGGTTTTCCAGGGTAAAAATCTGTGTAAAAATTGTGTTTGAATTTCTGTTTATGGTGTGCATAAATTGTTAGAAGCTCAACTGTGTTAACCGTGTGTAGATTTCAGTTTTAAATTTTCTGGATTTTCGGTAAAAATAAAAATTTGGGTTTTCGGTAAATAAAAATTTGGGTATAAAAATTTAATGTCACATTAATCTGAGTGCCGGGCTTATAGAATTTAACATGGTATCAGTGCTAAGCCTCTGAAAGAAATTCAAGCGTTGCACAGGTTCAAGCTCAAAGGGGTTCGTTTTCGTTGTCCTTTGAAGGTTTTCAGCAACCAATTATTCAAGGGTTTGATCTAACTGAGAACTTTATTGATACAACTACAATTTAGTGTAAGATAGGTTGTACTTTTCTTTGTGGAAGTGAGACTGAACGCTTGCTAGAATCAAACATCAAGTTCATTCTATGTGTTTAATCTATATTGTTCCATGTGTTCATCAGACTATGAATCTGTATATTAAACTTTTTGTAAGAAGTGGCCCTTCACTATTTTTTTCAATTGCGACGTGCAAAGCTTTGTGGGATCAATTCAGCTATTATGTGAAAAAATTAACATGAGAATTTTCTTTCGAAGCTTTTGAGGTAAATTATTGCCCTGGTGGGTGGTCTCTATTATTATACTGTGTGGTTGATGATTTTTACAGAACAGATTAGTTTTCAAAAACCATCATTTGGTGAATAAAACATTGCATGTTTGTGTTTTCTCTTATTTGTACTGGATCAAATATTAGTCGTAGGAGAAATTGACATCTTATTATTGAATGTAATTATGGGTTGTACATCTGTGATCTGCTTTTCAATGATGCTATAAATTCTAACAAATTCCTGTGTTTTTGTAGAACTTGATAGTTCAAATCCAAAGCTTATGACAGAGTCACGAATAATGCGTGTTGCACGTGGGTCTGGTCGTCCTGTTAGGGAAGTAATGGAAATGCTAGAAGAGTTTAAACGCTTAGCCAAGATTTGGAGTAAGATGAAGGGACTTAAAATCCCCAAGAAGGGTGACATGAGTGCATTATCTCGGAATATGAACGCTCAGCACATGAGCAAGGTTCTTCCTCCACAAATGCTGAAGCAGATTGGTGGTATGGGAGGGTTGCAGAACTTAATGAAGCAGATGGGTGGCAAAAACTTTGGAGGCATGTTTGGAGACAAGTAGGTCATTAGAGCATTTAGTGTGCTCATTGTTTCTAGCATCTGTGTGTAAGGCGGCTAAATTCAGTGTTTCATATCTGATTTGATGTAATTCATCTGTGTTTCCACTGAAATATTGCTAACCTCAAGGAGGTTTGTTCTAGCCAATTTTATCTTGGGAGGAATGAAAAAGTAACGTTTAAGCTGTGAGATTTACAGTAAAATAGTCAATCATAGTGAAGGCTGGATTGTGTGCAATTCTATTCATTTTGCTTTCCCAGTTCCTAGTTGTATCAGGTTCTACTCTTACTCTACTGTTAATGTTGTTAATGGTAGGGAGTGACCTGCTGTTTCCTTTGAAAGCCAAAACGTTGTGTTCCAGGGCTTCCTCGTCTCCTTGAAGATCAGTCGTCCACAAAGAATAATGCATGATACTAATTCAATCTTAGAGAAAATTTAAAATAGAGTAATTTTTTTCTTATCTGGAGTTGGTGCTGTATGCTTACTCATTTTCCTCAATAAATGTTCTGCAATCTTGTGATTAAGAGGATTCAAAATTTTTCTTTCATGCTTTGATGCTTAGCAATGCATTTTATAAGAGAATACGTGTTAACTTCTGTCCTATCTTACGACAAATGGTCACAAACCAATACATTCAAAGCAGTTCCTAGTATAGTTAGATTGCAATGTGAATGTTGGAATTAATGGTGTAATCTGTACACATGGCCATGGCCACATTTCATGTGTTGAAATATGTAACTAGTTTTGGTCTTCATAATGTCTTATGCACTATTGATTTTATGTATTTGATGTAAAAGAGAAGAAAATTATTATTGTTATTTTTATAGCATGGGTTTCATGCTCAAGGTCAATTTGTTTTATGTCAAGCGCCCATTGTGTGCTTCTAGGATTTTTCATAGAGTCAAAGAAATCAAGAGTCATTGTCAAATGTAAGAGACCCTACTGGGCATTTTGTATCATGTAAAAATTAGATATTGTAAGTCAAAAGTGTCAAAAGTCTCCCTCCAAGACCAAATCGGCCTACAAGAGAAGTAGTTGATCTACAATTGACAAGTCGGTCTAATTAGGGCTATTCGAGCCTCACAAGAAGCCTATATAAAAGATGAAACTCGACCTCATTTGAAGATCATCCAAGAAGTTTCATCACAAAAACAAGAAATAGATAAAAAGGGTTGGCGAAGAAGACAATAACTAAAGGAAGAGAACGAAGTTTTAATACAATTTTGGGCTACATCCTCTCACAAGTGCAAAAGAATTAGGGCATCTTTTGTTGCAGCGAAGACCGAATTACAATTATCTAAAGAAGCCAAAATTTAGTGTCAAAGAGATCAAGTTTGCAGGCTGAATTTCTAAGGAGGAAGAAGCAATCCAAGCGAAGGAGAGAGAAGATCAAATTCAGCCTCTATGGACTACACGTGCGAAATTGCAGCTGCTGCATGACTGAAAAGTTGCAGACCTGAAGTAGAAGCCGAAATTCTGAAATAGAGGCTAAAGTTAGAAGTTTTGAAGTTATTTGATTAGTGTTTACTTTGTGAAGGATAAGCTCATCAAAGGAAAGGTTGACTTGGTATTGGAGGGTTCTTTGTCTTGGGTCTAAGGTCTTGAAATTCATCATTTGAAGATTCTATAAGAAAAGAATTCTTGTGGGTTTTCCTCTCTAGGAGAGGTTTTGGCCCTAACTAGCAACCTATATCTTGTGTCCTATTGTTCTATTGATCTTCATAATTTGGTCACTATTTGATGATAAGAACATTATAATAATCAAGAAAAGAAGAAGCTAATTGCAAGTACATCAAGTTTAAGTAAAAGAGCATCACAAGCAGTTATCAAGTATAGAGAAATCACCCTAATCTAGTTGCCCTTGATTTCTCAACATGGTATTAGAGCTAAGGTGTCACACCCCCAATTATTTTTTCGTTAAATTGGCCGGGTGCAGCACCGCCTAAGTAACCAACATATTTCATCGTTAACTTACTTTACGAACTACGCCTTAACATTCATCATTAAACCATGAATAACATATTAATGTGCAGAATCCATTAATATTAAAACATCAGCAATATAGAACGGCAAGGGAACGACATCACATGTAAAAGCAATCTTTTATTATATATGAAAAGTTTTTACAATTGACAGGGAGCTTGGCTCCACCAGTGTTTACACCCAAGTCGGGCGCCCACCCGTGCAAGAGCGCACGGTGGTCTCCCGACACAAGTTCTCTTTGCCCGAACGGGCGGGCGCGCTCGTGCACAACCCACGCCCAACACAACCCAAAACTTATAATGTTCCGACGGGCGGGCGCCTTAGAAAGCCCTCCACCCGCACTATGACCGAACTATAACTCATGCCAAGACCGTGTAGCATGCCCAGTGGGCGGGCACATTAGCGCTCCCCTTGCTGCGGCTCTACTCCTTTTTGTGCACTTCTTAACTTGTTCGACTAAGCCAAGTGCGATGATTCGATGTTGAAGTGCCAAACTCCTCTTCGCATATATATGCTATCTTCGTGTAGCGCTATGCCCTTGGCTGACATCCCAACTGAATCTTCAACCGCGCGCGTTCTTCAAACAATGCGTGTCTTTGGTAGGTCGGCCCGCCCATGGCGCCGGACCGCCCCCCAATCTCTCTTGCTTGCCTTACGCCTCTTGGTTGGCTTGTGGACGAGCCCCTCCAACTTGCCCTGTAAACCTTCGAACGCCAATTCGTCCACACATAATAACATGTCACGCCTTTGGTCGCTTGCTGTTCTCATTTCATGCCTTAGTCGCATCGCACGGAGGAAAGAGGGCGCGGCCGGTTGCTTGTCAACCGCAGGGTGTTACATCCTCCCCCATTTGAAATCATTGTCTCCTTCAACAATCCTGATTGCCTCAGTATCTTCCGTTCATACTTCGCAATCTTCTTCCATCTCCAAAGCGAGTCCTCTGATTCCCAGCTCTCCTCCTCTAGTGCATTCTTCCATTTGACAAGATACTCCCGTTTCATGTGGCAACCAATCCCTGTAGTTCTGTAACTCAAAATTTTATCCAACTCCAGCCCTGGCTTGTCCACAATCCCGATTGGTCCTCTCGTTGGTTCAACTCTCTCTGGATGATTAACATCAAGTCTACATCTCTTCAACTGACTCATGTGAAAAACTGGATGCTTCATGTGCATATGGTGCGAAAGCTCCAGCTCATAATCAACTTCCCCCACTCTCTTCTTCACTCGGAATGGTCCCTCATACTTCTGTGTCAGTTTGCTTGCAGTCCCCGTGGCTGGCTGAAATTGCTCCCCGGTAATCTTGAGAAACACCATATCTCCCACGCTGAAGTGCACATCCCATCTTCCTCGATTGACCCATTTCTTCATTCTCCTTGCAGCTTTATGCAAGCGCAACCGTGCTAACTCCAAGGTCTCATCCCAAGCCTTCATGAACTTCTTCGCATGAGGACTCCTCAAAAAACCTCCTGTCACTACGGTATGCGGTGCAACCGACATCTACCCATACACCAACTCAAATGGACTATACCTCGTCACAGAACTCTTCTGAATATTGTAGCTGAACCATAGTTTTAAAAAAAGGCCGTTTCGATACCGAAACCGCTGAGTTGAACCGAGTTGATGCCCCCCCGAGTGACTCGGCCTATGACTCGCCCGAGTCATGGCTGACTCGACCAACTCGGCCGTTTCCGTATTGACTCGGCCGAGTCATACACAACGGCCTGTAACCCAAAATAAATAGCGATTTAACAACTTTTTTTATGAATTTTTTGGGGGTTTGCTGATTGGTTTGGACTCAAGGTGTTTTGTGAATAAGTTAAATGTCATTTGGGATCCATATCCCCCTCCCAAACCCTATTTAACACACTCAAGTGCTCTCATTCTCTCACAACAATCTTATGCATTTGAGTGAGTCTTCTTTGAGAGTTAGTGAACAGTTCTTGAGCTTGTTTTTGGAGCAGCAGTGAGGAGTCTTGGAGGAGCATTGTAGCTGGAGTGAGGAGCTTCTTGGGCAACCATTTGGAGTAGCATTGAGGAGCTGATTCTTGGGGCAAGCTTGAGGAGGCAGTTTGTGCCTGGAGGTATTTTTTTCACCTCTATAAATCTGTTTTTGCTTAGTAGATTTTAGGTGCATATCTAGAAAGCTTAGAGAGTGTTTTTTGTCAAATAAATGAACATTGAATCAATGTTGTTTTTTTTTGTTTTTTTTGTTTTTTGTGTTTTTTTTTTGTTTTTGTGTTTTTTCATTTTCAGGTTGTTTGCTTTCATTTCCTAGTCAAAAAATGGCACATAGAGCAAGAGATTCTGCTTGGGCATATGTTGAAATGGTTGATAGTCAAATGCAATGCAAGTTTTGCCATAGGAAAATTAAGGAAGGTCCTTGGGGCATTAATACGCTGAAACAACACTTGGCAGGGATTAGAGGCCAAATTACCCCATGTACCTCACCAGAAATTGGGGAGATTAGGAAGCATTTGTTGGTCAGCTTTGAGAAATTTAAAGAAGATAAGGCTAGGCAAAGAGACATACACGCTGAAATTGGGAGGAAGAGGGAGATACAAAAAATGATGGCTACCAACCCCCATTATGATTTTGAGGGTTCTTCCTCTATCCCTCAAACTGA
>APFE030452816.1:114408-161716 GCA_000404065.3 Pinus taeda | reverse complement strand
ATGGGCAAGAACAGGGTGTACCATCATGTCAAATGGATGGACTGATCAAAGAAACCGTACCATCATAAACTTTCTTGTCTTCTGCCCACAGGGAACCATGTTTTTAAAATCAGTTGATGCATCTGATAAGGTAAAAGATGGCCATTCGTTGTTTCAGCTATTGGATCAGGTTGTTGATGAGGTGGGGGTGGCTAATGTTGTTGAAATCATCACAGATAATGCCTCTAACTATGTTCTCGCTGGTAAACTGTTAGAGGAAAAACACAAGACCATCTTTTGGACCCCATGTGTTGCACATTGCATAGACCTCATGCTTGAGGATATTGGAAAATTAGATTGGGTCAAAAACACTATAGATCATGCGAAAAGCATAACAAAATTTATCTACAATCATACATTGATTTTGAGCCTCATGAGAAAACACACTGGGGGCAAGGATATTATTAGGCCTGCCATCACTAGATTTGCTACACATTTTTTGACATTGCAATCTATGCTTTCCCAACATAGAAACTTGCAAAAGATGTTTTCTAGTGATGAATGGAATCAAAGCAATTGGTCTAACTTGGTCTAACAAATCGGAAGGCAAAGAATTGAAAATGAAAGTCTATGAAGAAACTTTTTGGAGAAGGGCATCAGAGATTGTGAAGCTTGCTGAGCCACTAGTTAAGGTGTTGCGATTGGTGGATGGGGAAAGGTTGGCTATGGGCTTCATTTATGAGGCTATGGATCAAGCAAATGAGCAAATAAAGACGGTATACAAGGATAGAGTGGCGAAGTATGGGTCCATTTGGGCAGTCATTGATGAAAGATGGAACAATCAACTCTATCGCCCTATACATGCAGCTGGGTATTTTTTGAACCCACGGTATCATTATAAAGCTGAGTCGAGCTTTGAGGGGGGAGGTTAGAGATGGACTGATTGATTGCATTGATCGCATGATCCCATTGGAGTCTGATCAGTTGGAGATACACCGACAGGGCACAACCTTCAGCAATGCATCAGGTACCTTTGGGAAGAACCTAGCAAAGATTGCAAGAGAAGTAGATGAGCCAGGTAAACAAAAATTTCAATTTTCAATTTCTTAATAGTTTTACTTTTTTTTTTAAAGTTTGTTAAATTGTTTATAATTTGAAAGTAATTTGTAATTTTGTTGAGCTAACTCATTACACTCCTATGTTTTCTGCAGCGCAATGGTGGGAGGCCTTTGGTGGCCATTGTCCTGAATTGCAAAGGTTTGCAATTCGTATTTTGAGTCAAACTTGCAGTGCATTTGGGTGTGAGCACAATTGGTCTGTCTTTGAGAGGATTCACACAAAGAAGAGAAACCGTTTGGATAAAAAACGGTTAAATGATCTAGTTTATGTCCAATACAACCTCCGGCTTAGAAGAAACCCTTTGTTGAACAAAAGACCTGATTCAGATCCCATTGTGTTGGAAGACATTGATCCAACATCAGATTGGGCAGTGGAGAGTCGTCCAACAGAGTTTGATCCTGATGAGGATCTTGATTTAGATTTAGATATCGATACATCAGTTGAACTTGAACATGCTGTTCAGTTGAATGCAGATCCCAATCCACCAGCCGCAGTCTCACAGCCAGCAAGGACTCCAGTTGTAGGTGCTTCCTCTGCTCAGCCAGAACAGAAGCGCAACTGCATATCTACTCTATCTCAGCTTGCATCTGCTGCAGTTGCACAACCTGCTAGTGGTACCACTTCTACAGTTGCAGTTGGAGATGATGATGATGATGAGGAGCCATGGGGCCCCCTGTCTGACTCTGATGATGATGATCCAGAGATTGATTTGACATGATCTTGGCTCCTCTAGCAGTAGCTACTAGCTAGTAGTACTAGTACTGGAGTCTGGTCACCGTGACAGTTTACTTTTGTCGTAGAGGCCATTTCTAGCCTCCTTGGTTATGTGTTTTTTGTTTTGAGTCTTTGATCATGTATGACAGTTGACTTTGTATTGCCATTGGGTACCATTTTGATATAATGGATTGGTTCATGAGCCTACTTTGATCATATGTTGTCTTCCATCTATATTATAATGCTGTGTGTTTGGAAACATGAATGAAAATCTTTAAAATTATGTTTAAAATCTTTAAAATTATGTTTTTTATTTTATTTATTTTATTTTTATTTTTATATTATTATTATTTTTTTCTATAACAATAATTAATATTTAATTTATTTTTTACAACGACCGAGTCATTGAAATCGAGCCGGCCGAGTCATTACTGTTTCGGAGTCGGAGTCAGAGTTGATCCTCGTCCGAGTCGGAGTCGGAGTCGGAGTTGGAGTTTTAAAACTATGAGTTGAACTGAGCAATATCCAAGAGTTCAGGTCAATTCTTCTGATCAGCGGTCACATAATGTCTCAAGTAATCCTCCAACAATGCGTTGATTCTCTCGGTCTGTCCATCTGTCTGCGGATGGTAACTCGAACTCATCAACAACTCTGTCCCGACTAACTTGAACAATGTGGTCCAAAATCTGCCTGTAAAACGTGGATCTCTATCTGACACGATGCTTAATGGCATCCCCCAATACTTCACTATGTTCTTAAAGAACAACTCCACAGTCCGCTCGGCTCCACAATGCATCTTTGTAGGAACAAAGACAACATACTTGTAAAAACGATCAACCACGACGATAATCCCATTATACCCCTGAACCTGTGGCAACTGAGTGATGAAGTCCATCGAGACACTCATCCATGGCCTCTCAGGAATTGGTAAAGGCTGCAACAGTCTTCCTTGTCTCTGATTATCCGATTTGTCCTGTTGAAAAATGATGCACGTATGTACATACTCCTCCACATCCTCTCGCATCTTCTCCCAAAAGAATCCTCTCTCCAATAATGCCAAAAAATGACGCTGCCTTGGGTGGCTAGCCCACGGTGAGTCGTTGCACTCCTTCAAAAGGTGCTTCCTGAGTCTAGATGACTTTGGAACATAGAGTCAGTTTCCAAAGAACAAGAACCTGTCTCGTAGAAGGAACTTTCGTGTCTTCCCCTCCTTTATCTGCTTCACTATATTCTACGCCAAAGTATCGGTTTCAGCACTTTACTTGAGCTTATTTTGCATCTCTTCTGACATCTGAATTCGACTCCTACTCCTTGCTTCCCGGTCTTCACCTTCCGATGCTGCAGGTTGTCCCTTCCTACTAATGGCATCTGCTACCGCATTGTGCCTTCCCAATCTATACTCGATAGTCATGTCGAATTCTGCCAAGAAGTCCTGCCAACGAGCTTGCTTTGCAAAAAGCTTCGGTTGTGATGCAAAATAACTTGCTGCAACGTTGTCAGTCTTGACAACAAACGGTTTCCCAATCAGGTAGTGCCTCCACACATGAAGACAGTGAATGATTGCAGTCATCTCCTTCTCATGAACCGGATACCTTCGTTCTCTACCCTGCAACTTCCGACTCTCATATGCCACCGGATGCCCATCCTGCATAAGAACCCCTCATATGGCAAAATCTGAAGCATCAATGTGTACCTCAAATGGTCTCTCGAAGTCAGGGAACTTCAGTATTGGTGCTGTAACCATTCTCCTCTTCAAGTGATCAAATGCCTTTTGACATTGATCCGTCTAATTCCACCTCTTGTCTTTCTTCAATAGGTCTGTCAGTGCTGATGTTACCTTGGAGTACCCCTCTACAAACTTCTGTTGGTAGTTGGTCATGCCCAAAAACACCCTCATCTCATGGACATTCTTCGGTTCAACCCAGTCCTCGATCGCCTTCACTCTGCTCGGCTCCATCCGTATGTACCCTTGAGCAACAATATGCCCAAGGAACGGAATCTCGGTCTGAGCGAACACACACTTAGACTTCTTCAAGTACAATTGATTTGCCTTCAGTGCCTCGAACACCATTGCCAGGTGCTTCTTATGATCGTCCATGTTGTCACTGTACACCACTATATTGTCCAAGTACACTACTACGAACGAATCCAAGAATGGTCGTAGGACATCATTCATCAAAGTGCAAAACGTAGCAGGAGCATTGCACAACCCGAATGGCATAACATGAACTCAAAGCTACCATACCTTGTTACTATCGTGGTCTTCTTCTCGTCTCCTTCACCTATCCGCCCCTGATAATACCCATGCCTCAAGTCCAGCTTGGAAAACACTCAGGCTTTCGCAAGCTTGTCAAAGCAATCAACAACCAATGGCAAAGGATACATGTTCCTTACCGTCTGCTTGTTCAATGCACGATAATCACAACACATTCGTAGCTCATTCGTATCCTTCTTCTGTTGGAACAATACCGGAGTTCCATAAGGGGACCTTGAAGGTCTGATGAAACCTGCATCAGCGAACTCCTTTAGCTGTCGTTTCAATTCCTCCAACTCAGGACCTGACAAACGATAAGGTGCTTTAGTCGGGAGTTGCTTTCCTGGCTCAAGCTCAATGCTATGGTCCACTGCATTACTTGGTGGAAGCTTCTTTGGTAGCTCATCAGGCATCAAATCCGCATATTTGGTCAGCTCCTCAGAAATCTCGGCTAGAACAGGGGTCCCCACTCCATCACCTTCAACTCCCTTGAACATCACCGCATATGTCTCCATATCTGACTCCTTCATAACTTTCGCCAAACTTAGTGCAGAAACATGCTGCACCTTGACTTCCGTCCTTTGCCTATGAGTGGGCAAAGTCCAAGTTTGTGTGTCCAACCAGCACCACCTTATCACAGAAGGGGACAACAATAGCCCTGTTGACCTTCAAGAAATCCTGTCCGAGTATCATATCAAAGTCGTTCATCTGCATCACTGTGAAGTCCAACTGGCCCTTCTAGTCTTTTATCTGCACAGGCACTTCGTGTGCCAAACCCGCCACCTTAGCTCTAGAGTTTACTGCCTTGACTTCCACATTCGATGGGAAGATCATCAATCCAACCTCTTTTGCCAACGTGTCGTCATGAAGTTGTGAGTGGCCTCCGTGTCCACCAGAGCTTGAATGGTCTTGCCATGAACCATCAAGTCCACGAAACCCACACTGTTCATCCATGATTTCTCCATAACTTTTCCCTGCATACATCTCTGTTCTCTGCGTTCATCATCAAGCAACGGCTTCACTCCCTGTGAACCTGCTTTGATATCACTTGTCACGCCCCCAATTCTTTTTCGTTAAATTGGCCAGGTGCGGCACTGCCTAAGTAACCAACATCTTTCATCGTTAACTTACTTTACGAACTACGCCTTAACATTCATCATTAAACCATGAATACCATATTAATGTGCGGAATCCATTAATATTAAAGCATTAGTAATATAGAACGGCAAGAGAACGACAACACATGTAAAAACAATCTTTTATTATATATGAGAAGCTTTTACAATTGACCGGGAGCTTGGCTCCACCGGCGTTTACACCCAAGTCGGGCGCCCACCCGTGCAAGAGCGCACGGTGGTCTCACTATGACTTAACCAAAATACAACACAACACAAGTTCTCTTTGCCCAAACGGGCGGACGCGCCCGTGCACAACCCACGCCCAACACAACCCAAAACTTGTTATAATGTTCCGACGAGCGGGCGCCTTAGAACGCCCTCCACCCGCACTACGACCGAACTATAACTCATGCCAAGACCATGTAGCATGCCCGACGGGCGGGCGCATTAGCACTCCCCTTGCTGCGGCTCTACTCCTTTCTGCGCACTTCTTAACTTGTTCGACTGAGCCAAGTGCGATGGTTCGATGTTGAAGTGCCAAACTCCTCCGCGCATATATATGCTATCTTCGTGTAGTGCTATGCCCTTGGTCGACATCCCAACTGAACCTCCAACCGCGCGTGTTCTTCAAACAATGCGTGTCTTTGGTAGGTCGGCTCGCTCATGGCGCGGGAGCGCCCCCTAATCCATCTCTTGCTTGCCTTACGCCTCTTGGTCGGCTTGTGGACGAGCCCCTCCAACTCTCCCTATAAACCTTCGAATGCCAATTCGTCCACACATAGTAACATGTCATGCCTTTGGTCGCTCGTTGTTCTCATTTCATGCCTTAATCGCATCACACGGAGGAAGGAGGGCGTGCCCGGTTGCCTGTCAACTGCAGGGCGTTACATAAGGTGACAAGGAAAGGCAACTTGAAGATCATTCAATTGAAGAAGGATACATAAGGGCTGAGCATAAGAAGATCATCAAGGAAATCAAATCATCAAGGAGAACTAAGAGCATTAAGGATATCTAAATACCCTGTCATCTTAAAGGAATAAAACTCTCAAAAGAAGAAAAGAAGACCTCAAGGACCCTACTTCCATATCAAAAGAACTCTACACGTTTGAAGTATTTTGGGAAACCTCTCATAATCTACATCATCATTCAAAGGAATCAAAGTGATCTCCCTCTCATTGAAGAAAGGACCACACCTCAAACATCTCTTCTCATCTTGAAAAGGAAGCAGTCTTTCTTGAAGAAGGAACATCATCATCAAGGAAGCTTATAGTGGAAGACATCATCAAGGAGCCATCTTCATTGGACAAGTAAGTATTTTATATTTATGTCTCAATATACAAACCAAATGACTTCCTTCCGCAAGGAGAACAATAAACGTGTTGGGACTTCGAACTACATTACATGGAAGAAGATAATTGATTTGATCCTCTTAGAAAATGAAGTTATTGAATATGTCAGGGTTTAATTTCCAAACCTCCACAAGGGAAATCTCAAGCACTATCAAAGTATATGAAAGGAGAAATAAGGGCTCAAAGAATCTTCATCAAATCAATCAAGGATTCTCTCATTCCTTATGTAGCAAAGATGAATACATCAAAAGAAGTCTTTGACAAATTGGTGGAGTTGTTCTTTGTAAGTACTACATGGAAATAATATCTTTAAGAATCGAACTATACAAGATGAAAGTATTGAAGAAAGAAGGGGTAGCCTCATATCTCATGAAGGTATCTCAAATAAGAGATCAACTACAAGAGCCATGAAAAACAATGTCAGATCTAGAGATGGCAACTCTTGTACTCAATGCATTACCAGATGAATGGGGCAACTTTGTATCAAGCATCTATGGAAAGAAGGAAGCCACTCCATTTAGCGATCTATGGTCATTATGTAAGATTGAAGAAACCATATTATAGACATAATGATTTTGGATCAAATGAGGAAACACAAGCATATACAACTATGACAAGGAAGAAGGGGAAGTTTCAAAACTTTGAGCTTAGAAAGAAATTTCAAAAGAAAATTGACATGTCCTTTTGGCTCCTTACCGCCATGGGGGGAAATTGGTTTATTTGGAGGAGCTGGAGAAATTTAGTGCTATGAATGAAATGAATATGGGCACTTAAAAAGGAATTGTCTTAAACTCAAGAAGGGAAACAAATAAATAAAGGAAAGAAGTGAATCCTGTGTAACCAAAGAAGTAGAAGAATCGGAAGAAAATAAGTCAAAGAAGGAAGAAGTGAAAGACCTCTACTATTGAAGGTCTCACATACATTTTTATTTTCAGTGTATAGAAGTTAGCAAGTCATGGTAGGAAGCATTACAATCATCATAATATACAATATAACAATATTGAGATGACATCATAGAAGCATGAAAGGATAGCTGAAGTAGCAGTTTACATGGTTGAGGCAGGTCATCTAGCAAGATGGGAAGATAAGAGTTTGTCACACCTCGTCATCATTAGAAAGGAGCATTTGCAGAATAAGGATCATTAAGACCCTCCATTGGAGTCTTTGTTAAAAGCCTCACCTCTACTTACAAAAAGTAAGTGTGACATCCCACCTAGTGTGGAATCCACAGTTTAGAAGGATGCAGGTATGGTGACAAAGAAGTGCAACATGTCAATTTAGTTGAAGCATTTTCATTTTTAAGCAAAGAAAAAGGGAAGATGCTGAAGGAAGCCTGGATGATCACATGAAGGAAGAGGTATGCATATTTTTGTTAACTTTGATAGATGGATAAAGCTATGCCATCACTTATTTTCATATAAAATGGTTAGAATGCTCTATCTCATGAGCATGCTTGAAGAAGAAGGGTCTCTTCCTTATGAATGATACATGAAGGCATAAATACAATATGCCTTGAACTCTTCTATATGATGACATGATGAAATCAACACTATATGACCTCATGAAGAATATGAGGTGGTTAGCAACCATTGTTCCTATGATAAAGGAACTATGTATTGAGATCTCGAGGAAGCAGTGTATGAAGAAAGTTAGAAGAGTTCATAAAGATGTACCTCTAATCACTTGAGATAAGATGAGTAATCAACATATGATAACTATTAGAAGGATTAGCTATGACATCTCCATGGACAAGGTATGAAGACCCTAATATGTATGATGATGAAAGATAACCTTGATAGTAAATGTCTCATTGGGGATAGATTTGTACAATATGCAGGATGTTGATGTTGTAGAAGCTGATATGACGAAGGGCCATTATAAAAAGGTAATTTTGATTTTGAAAGAAAACATCTAGTTGGGTTGGAACAAGGCTACCGAAATAGGGTTGTAGAAATTCATCTACAACTATTATGCATAGACTTGGATGGAAAACCCTGAAAGGAACATGACTTGGAAAGAGGTAGCAATATGAAGGATATCAAGAAGATAACGAAGAAGGTCACTTCCCAATGAAGAGAAGGATGACATGGCTATGGTTCAACACTATGTTTCAAGAAGTGATGTAGAAGATGACCAAAGCCCTACGAAGAAGTGATGAAGAAGATGGCTCCATGATGAAGAAGTTGAAGTTCATCCATGACATGATAATGCAAAAAGGATCCCTACAAGCAACTGATAATACTATGATCTCCATTGAAGAGAAGATAACTGTTGTTGGAAATAAGTCCTTACTTAAGAGGGAGCTTGAGTATATTCCTTTTATAGGAATGAGTAGATCTTCCCTAATTCAGAGGGAGAGATAGACACATCATTCTTGTCTGGTAAGCATCTAAGAATGACAGCGATACTCTTTGAGAATGAGGTAGGGCATCCAATAGGTAAGAGTAGTCAAAGGGGAAATTCCTTGAGGATGTGAAAATCCAAGACATGAATGGTCTTAAAAGGACATACCTTGTGAACATCTGTATGGGGTATGTGCCTTGAGGGGCAATGATGAAGGTGTCTATAAATCATTTGTCTCCCCAACATTGTGCTTTAATCTTGTGGAGAGATAGAGTTGTTGGTCAAGGCCTTGCTATATGACAATATTGATTGATATGATGAGATGGACTGATATACGTTAATAAGATAGCTTATGAGATGGCTTACCAATCCAACTCTTCTTATGAGAATGGCTATGTACCATGTATGTATTATGAATACCTCCCTAGTTAAGAGAGAGTGCTGAAATATGTAACTAGGTTCGGTTTTCATAATGCGTTATGTACTATTGATTTTATGTATTTGATGTAAAAGAGAAACGGAAAATATTATTGTTACTTTAATAACATGCGTTTCATGTTCAAGGTCAATTTGTTTTAGGTCAAGCACCCATTGTGTGCTTTTAGGATTTGTCATAGAGTCAGAGAAGTCAAAAGAGTCATTATCAAATGTAATAGACCCTATTGGGCATTTTGTATCATGTAAACATAATTTATTGTAAGTCAAAAGTATCAAAAGTTTCCCTCCAAGACCAAGTTGGCCTATAAGAGAAGTCAGCCTACAAAAGATAAGTTGGCTTCATTAGGGCTATTCGAGCTACAAGAAAGCCTATATATAAGATGAAACTTGATCTCATTTGAAGATAAACCAAGAAGTTCGATCTTAAAGACGAGAAAGAGATAAAATAGGTTAGCGAAGAAGAGGAGAACTAAAAGAAGAGAGAGTGAAGTTTTAAGACTGTTTTGGGCTACATTCTCTCACACGTGCGAAAGAATTAGGGCATCTTTTGTTGCAACAAAGACCAGATTACAATTATCTAAAGAAGCCGGAATTTAGTGTCAAAGAGATCAAGTTTGCAAACTGAATTTATGAGGAAGAAGCAATTGTTAGGATATTCCGACACACAGGGAATAATAAAGTACAACTTGGTCTAGTGTATAGTTAGGTCAAGTGTGTTTCTTTAGTATTTACTTTTTTAAACTTACAATTCGACGGTCATGATATGTTCTAGACATGAAGTGATATGACGATTCATTCTCTCATTGGCATTACCGACATTTGATCGTGACTTAACACCCGATTGGTCCATGATCTCTATGTAAAGAGCATGGAGGGTCATTTTTTAGGTGGCCATTCATGAGAGAAATTTATGTAAATTTTCTTTCTTTTACACTAATAAATTGCCTGAAGTGGCCGCGTTGGCTCAAGCTGTGCACTGTTTCCCTCTTCGAGGGTTTTAACCACGTCAAGAATACTCATGCACTGATTTGTGATCTATTTGTGAGTGGTGTCCTTTGGTGTTCTATCTAAGGAACTTACCTTGTAAATTCCTACAACAATCCAAGCGAAGGAGAGAGAAGATCAAATTCAACGTCTATCACCCACACATGCGAACTTACAGCTGCTGTAGGAGGGCCGTAAAATTGCAGACCTGAAGTAGAAGCCGAAATTTTGAAATAGAGGCCGAAGTTTGAAGTTTTGAAGTTGTTTGACTAGTGTTGACTTTATGAAGGATAAGCTCATCAAAGGAAAAGTTGACTTGGTCTTGGAGGGGTTTTTATCTTGGGTCTAAGGTCTTGAAATTTGTCATTTGAAGATTCTATAAGAAGAGAGTAATTTTTGTGGGTTTTCCTCTCTAGGAGAGGTTTTGGCTCCAGTTAACAACTTATATCTTGTGTTTTCTTGTTCTATTGATTTTCTTATTTTGGTAGTGTTTGATGATAATAACATTATAATAATCAAGAAAAAGAGAAGCTAATTACAAGTACACCAAGTTTAAGTAAAATAACAGCACAAGCAGTTATCAAGTATAAGGAAATCACCCTAATTTAGCTGCCCTTTATTTCTCAACAATATGGTCTCATTAATGCATTTAGTTAGACATTGATAATGGTTAAGGCCATAAATTATTGTAATGCTAGATTATGCCATTATGGTTAAGGCCAATCTAGTGAATAGGCTCAATAACCTTCTTAGGGAGTGCACCCCTTATATGGGCACTTAAATTATAACCCCACTTGAGAGGATTTCTTACCTTAGTTGTGAATAAAGACATAAGCATTTGTAAATAATTTATTAGGATCATTGACCTAAGGTTCTCTAATACAAGTGTTTTTAATGTATGGGCACTACATCTTTGGTGTTTTGCTTGTGCATTTGAGTGCATATTTTTTTCTTTTATGTGCATTGCAATCTACCTATAGCGCACTCATGCGTGCAACCAGCCTCCCCACCCGTGGCCAACCCTGCCCAAGGGTTGGCAGACCGATTCTGGAAATTGGCTCGCCAGCCCTTGGGCGGGGTTGGCTGTGGATGCGGGCGGGGAGTCGATTTGCATGCAACCGCCTCTCTGCTTGTGTCCACGACCAACCACGTTGATGGGTGGCCGATTTTTTTTTTAATTTTAATTTTAGTTTTTGATGGTTTTATTTTTCTAAATATTTTATTTTTAATTTTTAATTGTTTTTGTTTTGATAATTTTTTTAAAATTGTTTTTTTTTTTTTAATATAATTTTATTATTATTATTTTTAAATTTTTGTTAATTTTTTTTTGGGTGAAGTTATGTTTATTTTGTTTATATATATATATATATATATATTAAATTTGTCTTAATTTTTTTAAATATTTATAATGTTATTTTTTACAATTTTTTTTAGTATTTTTTTGCTTTCTTTTCTCTTTTCTTTTTTTTTTTATTTTTATTTTTTTATTTCTTTTATATTTTTTGTTATTATAAAAAAAAATTGTGTGTTTTTTGTGTTTTTGTATTATTTTTGTGTGTTTTTTTTACTATTTTTAATTTCATAATATTTTAATTATTTATTTTTTTTGTATTATTTACTATTATTATTTTTTTTTCCATATTTGAATTTTTGTTTTCTTTTTATAATTTTTTGTGTTTTTTTTTTTTGTTTTATATATATATATAATATATATATATTATATATATTATATTATTTTTTTTTCTCGATTAAACTATTCTATTATATACATAAAAAACCAGAGTACATTTACATGCGAGCTGTCTGAGTGATCCATCTGCCTGAAAGAATGTCATTCTGGATCAACCAAATGTAGCAGAAAGAGAGGGCTACCTGTTTCATGCCCTCACAAGGGTGATTGTGACCAAAAAAATCATTCCCACGCAGGGGAGGATAGAACTGACACCCTTGCACAACTGTGACCGCCCACAAAACAGAAGACCAAACAAGACAATAACCGACTCTACGCCTCAGTGATGGCAGATTGCCACTTTGACAAATTGACATAAAAGATAATCGACACGTAGACGAGCCAAAGACAATTGGACAGATGGACATGACCAAAAAGAAAGGAAAGAACCAGAATCCCATCCGAGCTACAGAACCTGAGACGTTGCAGCAGACTAGTCCTCCGACACCTCCTCCACAATTGGGCACGGTCCATATTCTTCCTCTTCTTGCGCTTGGCCCTCTTTCGCCTCGGCCGCTTCAGGCTGCTTCTGGTTCCTTTCCAACTGAGGGTCTGGCATTTCCACGCCCTTCCCCTAGTCTACCTTGGGCAATTTAGAAGCTTTGGCTGTGCCAACCGGGGCCTCGAAATCTGGCGGAGCACTGGAACCACCCTCGTCCTGGGCCTCGTCGATAAAAAGAACAGAGACGTGGGCGTTAATTCTTGGACGATTCAGGGGGCTCTTGAAGGAAAAAATTGCAGAGCTGAAGTAAGGAGCTGTCGAAGACCCAGGTGAGCTGGCCTCCATAAATTGGCTGTGTCTAAGAGAGCTAGCACCTCCTAGACGCGGGCAATGGCAGTGACAACTGCAATGAGGGCAATGACAAGGAGAATGGGTTGCCGCCTCAGCTGAGGGCCGCGAAGACCCTCCACGACTGGAGCCGCGACGGCTCAGCATCCTCTGACGAGTCCTAACCTTGTTGACAGGGCAGTCCTGAGCCAAATTGGAATGCAAAAGACCCACAGGGGCATAAACAACCTGAACCAACAGACCCGGGAAGGAATAAATCAGACCAGGTCCTGAATTTGTCAGCACCAGCAACGGAACGGGAACCCCAGACCCTGCCCAAGTGAATATGGTGATGCCAGGGCTGCCTCTGTTTATAAGACTCCATGCTCTCCCTCGAAGGTCGCCCGCCATTAATGAGGCATTCAATTGTGTATTAGAGCCGAACTCTGCAACGCAGCCGGAGGAGGTCGGAGCGTAAATGCTCCCAGGTTGTCGTCCCTTAGCCTTTAACTTCACCTTCCGGGGGTGTCCTTCGCCACCGCCTTCCAAGTCGCCTCTGCACATGGCTGGCATGTGGCTTCCCTTGTACCCCCGTCCCATCAACTTAAACAAATTGGTTGGCACCCACATCCAGGTTTTTATTTTTTTTTGAATATTTAAATTGTGTCTTCTTCTTATTATTTTGTGTTTTTTTCATTGTTTTTTCTTTTTATCAATATTAAAATTTTTGTTTTCTTTTGTATTATTTTTTGTGCGTGTGTTTTTTTTTTATTGTTTTTTATTCTTTTCAATATTTGAATTTTTGTTTTCTTTTGTATTTTTATTTCTTTATACATTTATTTTTTATTTTGGTTTTTATTTTATTTTTTTCTACAGGGTCCGTGTTGATGCTTGTCTAACAACCCGATTCCATTATGGACAATTTAATAGTTGATTTTAAATTTTTTTCGTTATAATGAATAGAGTTTGCCCCCACAATGTATCAATTGCATGGTTGGTCTTTAAGTTTTCATTTCAACGGGTCGAGTTTACTTACACCGTGTTTCAATTTGATGGTTGATTTTTAAATTTTTGTTGTAATGTACCGAGTTGTCTTAGGCTAAGATTTTAAGATCGTTATATATTTAGCATTTAAAAAATAAATTACTCTTGGGTGTTCATTTTTAAAGTTTTTTGTCATAATTTTTTTTCATAATATCATGCTTGAAATATTTTGAAAAGTTGAGATTTTTTTGTAGTTGTAATATTGGTTTTAATTGCATGGTTGAAAAATTGTCGAGATTTTAATGTTTTTCTAAGTCATGATATTTTATCTTTAATGCTATGGTTGAAAACAATTACAATTTCAGGGTTTTTTAGAGTCAAGATATTTTATCTTTAACAACATGGATGGAAATTGTTGGAATTATCAAAATTTGAGATATGATATTCTATATTTAACATCATGCTCGAGAATTGTTGGAATTTTATAGTTTTCCAAAGTCCGGATATTTTATCTTTAATTCCATTGCTAAAAAATGTCAAAATTGTAACCTGGGTTTTTTTTAGTTGTTCCAGAATCAACATTTTTTTCAAGGGTGTTTTTTTCATCCATTTTGCTAAAAAAAAAGGTTTTTAATTTCATTTAAAAAAATGTTAAAAATTTTACCCAAAAAAAAATATCATTCTAGAATACACAATTTTCATTTTTGAGTTGTTTTTTGGGACTTTTTGAGCTAGAGTACCCATTTTGAAATAATAGTTTCCATTTGATCGATAACTATGTTACTACTCCTTTCAACATGCTTTCTATATCTATAACGACGAAGAGTCAACAACCCTTTAAAATTAAAAGATGACAACCCATTAGAAGAAAAAGATCAAGGGCCTTGTGAGATGGAATCATCAACTTGATTAGCTTGATGGGCTAACCATTGATATTGACCAAACCTTAGCCTCACCTGTAGAGTGTTACAATGATGATGGTCTTCTCTCAATTAATGCATTGGACAATCCACTATCAAATGCCTGATATCTTTCACCTAAATCTAACCCACCAGGGTTTTTTAAATTCTCCAAAATTAAACTCCACTATTGACCCATCTTTTATATGGAATCGATATAAATGTGAGGTTTTTTCTTTTTCTTTTTGGAAGTGCCAATCCCAATAGTTCAACATCCAAATGGATCATCCAAATCAATAACGGGAGTACGTAAACAATGGGATTGGCTCCGAAAAATCTATTCAACATAATCTACTAAATAGTATATGAGATTTTAGATTTTCACAATGCCTCATAATTAGGGTAGATTTTCTAGAAGTAAAATATGTTCAAGTTTAGGAGATGAATGAGAAGTTTAGAATAATAGAGTCTTAATTGTCAATGAGATTAAATAGGTGTTAAATGGAAGTAGTTTTTATATTTAGGAAATAAGATGGACAAATAATGTTACAATACAAATAGTAATTAAAAAAATTTCAATAATAATATAAAATATATCCTGGAAAATTAATAAATAATGATATTCATTTATTATTGGAGAGTAATATATTACTTGATTAATTCAATATTCATAATTTAAACATGTAGGTAAGACTTCATACAATTTTTCATGGTTAGACTAACACAATTGATGACAACAAACGAACAAAATTCCAAGTAATTTATGCACAACAAAATTCTAATTTTAATGTCATCATAATCAATTTCAAAATGCATAAATTTTATACTAAATGAACTTGTCAGATTAATGGATATAATCATTATAAGTGTACAATATTTTTTTTAGACCATTAATATCTTAATTTTGTTTTCTTTAATATCACTTATAAATGAATAGGAGAATATTTATTTTAAAATAAAGTGTTGCCTAATTGTTCGAGGCCTACATCACATATATAACACATAGGAGGCAGACAACCGAGAGGGCGAAGCAACGAGGATGAGATTGGGTGGTTTGAGGTTCCACCAAGCAAGGATTTCTTTTTCGGACAAGGGGGATTGATGATCCTTGGATGAACAATTGGTTGGGGCTATGGATTCCTCCAGGTCTTGTGAAAGAGACGCTAAATATCATCGAGGGATTTGGAAGAGCGATTGAAGATCCTATGGTTGCGCTCATTCTAGACTTCCCACGCTAGAAAGAGAGTGGCAGAAGACCAGATGTAGTTTAGGATGTCATTGTTGAAAGGTGAGAGAGAACGTTGCCTGAAGGTCAAAGCAATGTAGCTATGATCTCTGCTTGATTTGAGAAAACTATGCTCCAACAAATCCATAGGCTATCAGTGTAGGGGAAAGAGAGGAAGAGAGGGTCCAAAGTCTTTGGTTGATCCTTACAAAAGAAGCACCTGGAATCCTTTTTTTATTAGATTGTCCCAAGTGAGGAACCAACACTTGGAAAGAAGCCACAAGAAATTTTTGAATTTTGGCCACGTGTTAAAATTCCAAAGCTTGGCCCAGAAGGGGACTGACTTAGGGGGATGAGGGAAAGGGTAAAGGTTGTATGTTTCCTTGATAGTAAATTTTCCCAAATTCGTGTACCCCCATCTGAGAACATCCTTCCCGTCCTTTTTGTGAATTGTTCTTTTAAGTAGTTCTTGTTGAAGGTGTGAGCGATTGTGATCATTGTCCTCCTCTGAACATAGAATGTTTGTCGCCCAGCTGTGGTGAACTGGATCTTATGAGTTCGTTAAGAACCGTTGAATTATTATACAACCCATGTTCAAATCTCGAGCTTAATTGAGGGGGTTCCGAAGGACGGTGGCCAAACTTGGTTGTTGTTGCTAGGAGTCATTCTAGAAATCAATGAAGCATCTGCCCTTGATCTCCCAGAAGAAGTTGGAGTGGATCAGGTGACATCCTTGGCTGGATAAGTTCCAGATTAAAGAGCCCGAAGGGATGTGGGATAGACAAAACAAATATTGTTGGGGTGTGTTGTTATCATGTTTTTTGTGCCAAAGTTTGGCCCATGGTTCCTATTTGTGTTTGAACCATTTCCACCAGATCTTGGCGTCCATGACTTTGTTGATAATTTCTGGGTCCCTAAGCCCCAAACCACCATGAGTTTTGGGAGTCAAAGTATCCCATTTGAAAAGAGGGTGTTTGAGATCGGCTCCAACCCAAAAGAAATCACATTGGATATTCCTTATGCTCTTGAGTACCCATTTTAGGGTAGCAAGGACAAAGAACAAGTAGAGGGGCATAACTTGGAGGAAATACTCGAGGAGGATAAACTTGTTGGAGATGTTGAGGGCACGATGCATCCAAAAATTAAGATTAGAGGATAGTTTGTCAATTAGATTCCGTCAGGAGGAGTGCTTAATGGTTGAGTCTATGATGGGGGCTCCCAGGTAGTTGGAGGGGAGGGAGGCTAAGGTGAAGTCAAGGATGTGCTGGACATTACATTGAGTGATGACAGGGGTATTGAAGAAGAAGATTTGGGATTTGTTTGGGTTGATGTCCATGGAAAAATCCATAGAGGAGGTAGAGGATGTATTTTATCTTCCTAGACTCTTGAATTGAGGGGTCATTCATGAGGAGAGTATCATCAATGAATTGTTGGTGGGTGTGAGTTGAATTGTTGTGAATAGAGAGGCCCTTGAAGGAACCTTCGGTCTTAGCAATTTTGATGGCACAACCAAGGCCTTCCGCCATGAGAATAAAGAGGAATAGAGAGAGAGGGTCTCCTTGACGGATGCCCCTGGATGGAAGGAAGGTTTCATAGGAGAGCCATTGACCAGGATGGAGAAAAAAGGGGTGGAGATGAGAGACATTATCCATTGAATCCAAAGAGCGCCAAAGCCAAAGGCCTTTAGGATGTTCTTGATGTATTCCCAACTTAGTTTTTCAAAGGCCTTGAACATATATAGCTTGAGAAACATTCCATGCTTTTTGAGAGTTTTCAACAAATGGATGGTATCATGGGCAAGGGTGATACCATCAAGAGTTTTTCTACCTTCAACATAGCCCGATTGCTCTTAGGAGATGAGGAGGGGAAGGAGAGGCTTGAGCCTATTGGCTATGACTTTGGAAATGATTTTGTAAATAACATTGCATAGGGCTATGGGACTATGTTTACTTGGTGAAGCAACATTGTCTTATTTTGGTATGCGGGCTATGCAGGTGGCATTGAAGGCATGAAGAATGGATCTGGAACTTCTGGACTCCACTATTTCATGAATTTCACTTCCTAGAAAGTGCCAACATCGTTTGAAGAAGGAAATTGTGAATCCATCCAGGCTAGGGGCCTTGATGTCAACCATTTGGGTTATGGATTCCAAGACCTTTGATTCCAATACAGGCCTCATGAGCGTTGTGTTGTGCTCAACCATGACTAAACATGAGATGTTAGATGTAATTTGGTTGATAACTTCCTATGTGCTGAGTTGCTGGATCTTGGAGAATGTTGTAGAAATGATTAACCAACTCTTGTTCTATGTCCTCCTGGGTTTCCACTATTTTTCTAGATTCTATTATGAGAAGGGAGATCCGATTGTTGGCTCTGTGTTTAATGGTGGACTTGTGAAACGAGTGTTGTGCTCTCCCTTTTTGAACCAGGGCACTCTATACTTTTGCTTCCAGTATATGTCCTCTTGTTTATAATGATCCTTAATGCAACCATGGAGGATGATTTCTTGCTGAAGGGAGGCCATTTCCTTTTCTAGTTGTTCCTTTTCCTAAAAGATATCGTCAAACTCATTTATTCCATTTTTTGATGATAAGATTGACCTGCTTGATTTTCTGCTGAAATATGTACATTTTGGACCCCTTGCAGTTGTCGATCCCTTTCCACTAGCTCTCAATCTTGGAGATTGTGATGAAAAAGATTCGTATACACAACAAAGTAATCTTCATAATACTTCGAAGACAAAAACGTCCATTGTAGGACAATTATTATATATTGAATATTTTATATGAATTGATGTGATGATGTCAATGTTACAAATGAGGGTCCTGTATATATACCTAGGAAGGTACCCTTTCGAATGACCATGTTTTTAGATACATGCCTTTTCATTAACTAACCACTAGATAATTAATCCTTAATTATGATTATTATTGTTTACAATATTTTTTATTATTTTATTATAACTTATATTCATAACATTGTCTTCTTTTTAAAAAAACTTTGTCCTCAAAGCTTACTGATGAAAGGGATTGATCTCTTTTCTTGTTTCAAATATCTTCTCATCTCAATACTTTTATCTCCATTGATACAAAGTGATATTATCCTTTGAGTGAGAAATAAAATTTCCGATATGAGAAATGATCAAACCATCCTAAATCAATCTTTTGTGGAATCTCCAGTTCTCTAGAATTTTGTAATGAATTGTTATCATAGGATTGGATTCTGTGAACTTCAGTATTCCTTGGAACATAAATTTGTTGCTTCTGTTATGAATGGATTAAATATGTAGTCTGACTTAGTTGTCTATTCTTGTGATTCAGATGTCAATAAGGAGCTCTTGCAATTTGATCTTTCCATAATCTGTTTGTGGTGATTTCCTAAGTTACTTCAGGTACTGTTGTTGTTGAGTAGGTTACAGAATCATCACTTGGAATTTCCATTCTTTGAACCACAATATCTGAATTGGTTTTAACTTTGATAGGTTTCTCTTCTTCTTGGATTATGATTTTGACTGGATCGATCTTTATTCCTTTATGTTCAACTTGGACTGTTATGACTGGAGACTTTAATACTTTTTCTTGAATAAGTTCTAACTCGTCATTCACTGACTTTTTGTTACCTTCAAGCTTCTTTGTTTGCGTAAGAAGGTTTTGGTTATGATTCCTTGGACGTAAAAGTTTGTCATTTTCTGAATTGTTGAGTTTGTCCTTAGTATCTTTCTCTTTATCTTTTATACTTCTGATTTGTTTTAATAATATTTGATTAAGGTATTTTAAGCGCAATTTTTCTTCTCCTTTCTCAGATAATTTTCGTTGAATTTCTTCTCGAGACATTTTTTTCCGTCTTCTATTTTTTTCTTGTAGTTTTGGACTTCTTGAATTTTTCAAGTAATTTTTGACTATAATCTCTTAGATGCCAAATTTTGTTGTTACTTTCTATCGTTTTTTTATAATATTGATCTTCTATATCTTTATATTTCTTTTCCGATGCTTCATTTTTTCATTGAAGTGTTGCGAGTTCTTCCTTTAATCTTTTAATTTGCATCTACTCATTATCTTGACGTTCTTTGATACTAAATAATTTACTACATGTTGGACAACATAAATTGTGATTTTTTTGAATCCATTGATACACAATTTCTATTTTACAAAATGGGCATCGAGTCCAGAATATTAACTTGTTTACAAAACTCTTCTTTTCTTCCTTCATCATTTTCGAAATAGGCTCCATTTTTGCTTACATCGATTTCATACACCTTGACTAAAGATTTTATATTTTTTTCGTATAAAACTTTCTTCTTCAAAATATAATAAAGTTTTTATTTTTTTATTTTTTTATTTTGATGGATTGTAAATTTTTTTATTATCAATGGGAAGATTTTCCATATTTACCTAAAAGTATATATCTTCCATTTTATAATATATCTCCTTATTAATAAAATCCTTGATTTAATACTTAATTTGATAATTACTTGCCATTTTCACTAGGCTATAATAAATTAGCACAATTTAAATGTAATGCCTATCTTGCTTTATATGACTTGGTTGATATATATATATATATATAATATAAATTTTGACTCAATTATATATATATTCCCAAAATTAAAGTACTTCACTAAAATACTTGTTTGACTTTCTATAATTGTCCCAACTTATGAATTAAGTAACGCTTATGGATTTAAGAAGACACACCTCCAAATAGTATATTGCCTTTTGTATCATACTCTGTCCAAAAGAAAATTTTAAATTATGCCTAGACTGTAATTCGATTAACTTATGGAAAGTGGTTATCGAATAAGTATATACAAACTGCAAAAACCTGTCGCTGGAATAAAGACAACTGGTGCATACAACTGTGAGTAGAGGCGATAGAAGGTGAGGCAGATAGAGGGTATCAAAGGCTGAGTTGGAATTGCAATAGACAATGGAAATGGAAAACACAGTGAAGGCTCGAGCAATAGGTGAAATTGTTTCCTGCAGTGTGTGTCTGCTGTAGCCGAAATTTGCTCGAATGACGACTATAACAAAGTTGTTTACCTAAATGATGGATGCTGGTGCGAAAGGTGGCTTGGGCAGAGATCTATTGATGACAGGGTGATAAGACCGGGGCTCTGAAGGCGGCCACTGCCGATATGTAGTGGTGGTTGCAGGGTGATCTGGATGGCTGCAGGCGACGATCAATTTGCAGTGGTCGCAGGTTGACGGTCGTAGTTCGCATGGCTGCGCACGACCACAGGTAAGTCGTGTTTGGTTTTATATATATTAGTTATATTATATATATATATATTCTAGTTTATTCTATTTTTAAATATTTGTTTTAATTTTAATTTTTTATTTTTTCTATATATGATTTTTAAAGTTGATTTTTTTTTTTTTAATAATTTTTATGGCCAAAGGCCTGGTTGTAGCTCATTTTCACTATTTCCAAAATGTAAAAAGAAAAAGTATATATTTCCAAAAAATAAAATAAAATTATGAAGCAAAATCAAGATTGTTTATGATAGAGTTTTGTTTTACAATTGTCAGGCCAGGAGTAACTCCAGAAAACTAATGCATTTATTCATTTAACCAGCTATCTAATATATACAAGAATGTGATTGTTCAGTTCATCTTCTCGATGACTGTTCACATTCAGTTCCCCAATCACTGAGGATTAGGTGTCAACACTAGGCAAAGTTCTATGACATTCAATGGGAATTCATTCCTAGGATGTCTTTTAATACATCTAGGGAAGAAAATAGCTAGTTCCCTTTCTGCGTCCTCTTCTTTTCTTTTGTTTTGCATAGTATCCATTTACAAGGAAAAGATTTGCAACATTTCACTCTTGAAATCCTCCAACAAATTCCCTATCTCATACTTGATGGATGTTGTGGAGGGAGAGGAACTGACTAAGATTTCGCTAGAACTACCCTTCTTCCTAACAACCCTAGAGTAATTATTGAATAGAGTTTTAATGTCATCATAAGGAAGTTGGTAGATATCTTCTCCATATAACATGTTGAGGGTTTCCATTACATCTTCCCTAATTCCTCAAAGAAGAACTAGCTTGAGTGACTCAGTATCAAGGGTACAATTGGCCCTCTTATAATTGAGCTGCAACCTCTCCTCATAGTCCTCCAAATATTCATAAGGTCAAAGGGTCATCCTAAATATTTCCTCCTTTATTTCTTTGGACCTACAATAATCCCGATATTTATCATTGAAGGTTTGTTGCATTTGAGCCTAGGTAGTGATGCTGCCTTCAGGTAGAATCATAAACCAACACAAGGTTGCATCTTTGATGGTAGAAGGAAAAAAATTCAGCTTCTGCTCATCAAAAGGATAGTCATAGGTCCTATAGACAACAAAAAACTCAAACATGAAGGTGCCAAGACCTTTAGAGGTTAGGCCATGGAAATGTGGAAGGGTAACAAGGCTTATACTTTTCATTCTATCCTCTCCATTGGTCTCTCTGATGGGTAAAATCTCATTGTTCCTATTTTCATCCATGTTTTGGGTAGGTGAGGTGGGTTCTTCTTCTTCCCCAATAGGTTCTTCAAGAATTTAAGGTTGCGCACTTAGAGGTTCTTCTAACTCTCCTGTAGTTAGAGAGGGAAGTTCACAACCACCAAAGAAGGATGAAGGTTGACTACTTGAGGGTGTGGGGATTTTTGGTTAGAATTTTCCTTGGTTATCCCTACTCCTACGAGGCATGAAAGAACATTTTTTTTTTTTTTTTAAAGCAATAGGACTAATGGAAAAATAGGAAAAAAATAATGCTTAAGTAGAAAATACACCTACTTAGACACCTCCCTGGAAACAACCCCAAAAATTGGTGAGCCCCATATTGCATCAAGAGTTTTGCAACTCCCAAGGGCTCCTAAACTTAAATGATCAATCCAGGATTCATACAAACTTATAGGTGACAATGATGTATGCATAGTAGGTTGGGTTCTACTCTTGACATCCTCAGTGATGACATCATATCAAGGTGTTCAAAGATGTTTCCTCCAACTTAACTATAGTAAAAATTCCGAATGGAACCGATTTTAACCATGAAAGTAAAAATTCCATTCATTCAACTTGTAGATGTTGGAAATAATACTGAGAGGGGGGGGGGGTGAATCATATTTATCAAACTCTTTTCAATTTTACAATATTGACAGAGTGACAATTGTAAACTGCATATACCTTCACTTATAATTTAAATTATTCTCAGATGTTTGTCATTAACCAGTTAAATGACATGAAACACAATAGATAGTCACACCAGGAACAACAGATGTAGTAACCCAATGTGGGGAAAACACCTGCTTCAATATGTCTCTATATTCTTTCATTAGAACTTTTTTTTACAATGATTTTTTACTGTTGTATCCTTTTCAGTACGCCAACTGCAACCTGCAGAGAGTACAACCCTTCTCGTTTCAGCTCTCCTTGAAGGGAGCTACCCCTTAGCTCTTGTACTAGCTGAGATACTAGTACGTAGGTGCTGACCTACAGAAGGCTACTACCTTCTCTTTTCTTCTAGGGACCACATTTCATAAATTTTCAAACTGGATCCAAAACATCAAGTACATGTGCATCACCCAATTTCCTTTTCACAAACAACTACCAATAACTTCTCAGAATGCAGCAACCAGAAAATACTACTAGTAAGCAGACACCAATTCTAAACCCAGATCTCTACAGCAATAGATAAAAGACAACTATAATATATTTCAAGAAAGATCTGCAACTTCACCAAAGGAAACCTGCGGATATCTGCACTTCTGCTGTGAAAAGTCTGCGCAACTCCGCACCTGCTCTATCGTCTGGATTGCACACCTTCGCACTTGCTCCTTTACTGGTACACCTCTGTACCTAGTTCTTCTCCGGTGTTGCACACCTCCGCACCAGCGCCTTTGCTAATCCTGCGCACCTCCGCACCTGTGCCTGTTATGATATGTACACCTCTGCGACTGAGCCTTCTCTAATCCTGCGCACCTCTGGATATAGGTAGTTTATTAGTCCTCATGTATACCACAGACTATTGAATCCACAGATCCGTTCATGCGTCAAAGAGATCTCGACTCATCAGTAGATCTAACTTATAATGCTTCGATTTCTCCTTGATTCAGGTTCAACTATAACTCATCAACCGATTATCAGAAATTCAGATCTTTCTCTTCTTAAGATATTCAACACACTTGTGTTTTGCCAACTAATCTCCTTTCCACTTTATAGCGAAGGCCTTATTCAAACCATGGATCAAAAACCATTGAGAAACAATACTAGGGACCCAAAACCTGGGTTCAATATTTTAGATGCAAAACCACAGACCGAAACCATAAGATCAAAAACGTCGGACTAAATACCATGGACCAAACATAAGATGCGTGTTTTTCTCTACATGAAAGTCCGTGCACTTTAGGTTCACACCTTTTGTGCGGGAGACCTGCAAACATTTATGCACCTTTTCAATGATCCTCCTGCGCAACCTGCCGATGACCACACCTTTTGATCGGTGCACCTGCGGAACCCGAAAATAACATTGCTACACTATAATTTATCATCTGAGATGAGTGGGTTTCCATCAAGTACAACATATGCATCATAATGCCAACAATCTCCCCCTTTGGACTTGATGGCAAAAACATCCAATCACTCTCCTGCTTTGACATCAAGGGCAAAGGGCGGACCATACTCCCCTTGAGTACCTGCTGAGATCTCTGAACGAGCTACCCCTTTGTATATGCTCTATGTCGAAGTGCTGTTCATGCTCCCCCTAACTGTACGCAATGTCTGTAAAAGATGTTCTACACGAAAGAACATGACTCCATACATCATAAGTAACCTTCCTATCATCAATACTCATACATCCATCTCCCATCCAAGTGGGAATACACAAGATAAACAAAGATCATTCATCCTAGGCATAGTGGGGAAACCAAAATAGGCCGTTACATGACCTTGATATGAAAAGAAATACATGATATAGAGACGAGAACAACTATCATCAGCAGAATCAACCTTCAAACCAGTACACATAGATCTTGATCAACATCTACTCAAACCAAGAACTTCTAAGATAATGCCAACAATGCATTATTAGAAGAATATATGCTCCCCCTGAACCTATGCCAGATGGTCTCTGTCAGACCCATATCGGACTCTCTTCACCCAGAACTCGACCCACATAAATTGGCAAATGTACGCGTATCCACCTGCATACAACAGACACGATTCAACAGCACGATGATGCATCAACAACCCCCAGCTTCTGTCTAAGGTATTCAAATGTATCCCTAGGCAATGGTTTGGTGAGTATATCAGAAACTTGTTCCTTGGAAAGAACATATTCCAACTTGACCTTTTGTTCAAGCACTTGTTCCCTTAGAAAATGATACTTGATAGGTATGTGGTTAGTCTTTGAATGCATGACAAATTTTTTTGGGATACTGATTGCACTTGTATTATCACAGAAGATGGAGATAGATGGAGTACAGGTGATTTGAAAATCTTGCAAAGTTTGTATCATCCAAAGAAGTTGTGTGCAGCAAGATACAACAGCCACATATTCTGCTTCAGCTGTAGATAAAGCAATTGAATTTGTTTCTTGCTGAACCAAGATACTAATCTAGAACCCATTAAGAATGCTCCACCACTAGTGCTTTTCCTGTCATCCATGCTTCCTGCCCAATCTGCATCTGTATATGCATGAAGTGTGAGATTTGCATCTCTAGGATACCATAAGCCATAGTTTTGTGTTCCTTGAAGATATTTGAAGATCCTCTTAACTGCTTGAAGGTGTACTTCCTTTGGATTAGCCTGAAGTCTTCCAACTATTCCCACTGCATGCATGATGTCTGGCCGAGTTCCTGTTAAATAGAGTAGACTGCCAACCATGGATCTATAGGTTGGTTGATGGAGTACTACTGATTCATCATTAGCGCTGAGGCTGCATCCTGTTACCATAGGAGTACATACCGGTTTTGAGTCTTCCATGCCATACTTCTTCAAGATCTGCTTTAGGTACTTGGTTTGTGATAAAAATATACCATCTTTATTTTGTTGGATTTGTAAACCAAGGAAGTATGTCCACTCACCCAGCAAAGACATTTCAAATTCTTTTTGCATCACCAAAGCAAAGTTTTGGCTCATGGCTTCTTCATTGCTGCCAAAAATGATATCATCAACATATACAACAAGTATTAGCAATTTATCATTATCAATTTTTATATATAGATTGCTATCTGCTGAGCCTTTTGAGAAACCTTATTGATGAAGGTTTTTGTCCAGACGATAGTAACATGCCCTTGGAGCCTGTTTAAGACCGTAGAGTGCTTTTTTAAGTCTACATACAAGATTTGGATCATTTTCGAGGATGAACCCATCAGGTTGTTCAATATATACTTCTTCATTTAAGTCTCCATTTAGAAAGGTAGATTTTACATCCATCTGAAATAACTTGAACTTCTGAAAGCTAGAGAGAGCAAGGAACATTCTTATAGCTTCAAGTCTGGCAACTGGAGCAAAAGTTTCTTCAAAGTCTATGCCTTCTTGTTGCGCATACCCTTTACAAACAAGTCTTACCTCGTTTCTAACTACATCTCCATTTTCATTTAGCTTATTTTTGAAAATCCATTTTGTCCCTATGACATTTTTATCTTGTGGTCTAGGAACCAACTCCCAAGTGTTATTCTTTTCAATCTGCTCAAGTTCTTCCTCCATGGCTTTAACCCAACATTCATCTTTGCATGCCTCTTTTACATTCTGTGGTTCAGTGGAGGAGAGCAATGCTAGATAGCTTGAAGCTCCTGAAATGGTTCTCCATGTTTGTACCCCTGCCTCTTTCTGCCCCAGAATTTGAGATTCTGGATGATTCTTCTGAACGTATCTGGATGGAGTCTTCTCTTCTATCCTTATTTGTTCTTCTGGTGCCTCATGGATTTGTTCTTTGTCATGAATCTGATTTGATGTTGACGGATAATCTTTTCCATCTTTGAGATCTTCATATTTTACCTGTCCAGGAGTGTTTCCTTCTTCATCAACCACTACATCAATGCTTTCAACAATTTTGCCAAGTCTTTTATTGTAACATTTGTAAGCTTTGCTGTGAGGAGGGTAGCCAAGTAAAATTCCTTCATTTGCTCTAGGTTCAAACTTGCCAAGATTTTCATTTGTCCTTTTAATGTAGCATTTGCTTCCAAAAATTTTGAAGTATTTTACCATGGGAGTCTTACCATACCAAAGTTCATGAGGAGTCTGAGTGCTGTTTACCCAGATGTTTGTCTTGTTGAGAATAGTAACAACGACAAATTCGGCTTCACCCCAGAAGGTCGCAGGAGTTCCAGACTCATCAAGCATGGCACGAGCCATTTGTTGAACCGTTCTGTTCATCCTTTCCACTACTCCATTTGGTTGAGGAGTCCTTGCAGTAGAGAATTCCCTTCTTATTCCATGTTCTTTAAAAAAATCAAAAAATTCATCTGAGGTAAATTCTCCTCCTCGATCAGATCTGAGACATTTGATTCTGTGGTCTGATTCATTTTCAACCAAAGCTTTGAATGACTTTAACTTTTCAAAAGCTTCATCTTTATACTTCATGAGTCCTATCCAACACATCCTTGAAAAGTCATCAATAAATAATATGAAGTACTCTTCTCCTCGAGGTGACCTCTTCCTAGTTGGACCACATATATCGGTATGAACAAGTTCAAGTGGCTTGCTAGCTGATCCTTCCTTCTCAGGAAAACTAGTTCTGGTTTGCTTACAAAATTGACATGATTTGCATATTGTATTGTGTGGAATTTTGATGTCGGGAAGACCACGAACCGCCTAATATTTGCATGCTTTCCTTATCTGGGAGAAGCTAAGATGCGCCAATATTCTGTTCCATAACCAGTGTTCATCATTCTTGCTCAGGTAGCATTGTTGTTCTCCTTCTTTGAATATGTATAAATTATTTGGAGTTCTTGTGCCTTTGATTACTATTTTTCCTGTGTCAAGCTCATGAACAATACATCCATTTGATCTAAATATTACCTCAGTTCCTTGGTTGCACATTTGACTAACACTCAATAAATTATGCTTTAAACCATCAACATACATAACATTACTAGCTTTGACCTTCTTTTTCAACTAAGCAGAACCTTTACCTTTTATGAATGCAGGGGTGTCATTTCCAAATGATACCTTCTTTTCCCTTTCTAAGGTAGTATATGACTGAAGTTTTTCTTTATCACCTGTCATATGTTTTGAGCATCCATTATCAATGTACCATTGAGTTTCCTGTCCTTCAGCATATAAGGCTATGCCACATCTGTTTGGTTGCGATTCTTTCTTTTTCCATATTTTGGGATTCAATGAAGTTGGCTCCTTTTGAGTTGTTTGCTGAAACCTGATCCTGCATTTAGAATCTTCATGCCCGAAATTGTTACAAATAGAACATTCTATTTCATGTTCAAGAGCAGAGAAATTATTGTAGGTCCTTTTTATGATCCCAGTCATACTTCTTTGTTTTTGAGCTTCCCTAGTCATGATGGTCTTGTAGGCAACACATTGAGTAGCTTTATGACCAAAGTTATGACAAGAGAAACATTGGCCATTGAAGAAATTCCTGTGATTATCAAACCTACTACCCAATTGATTGTAGTTTCTATTAACTTCCATTCTTGAGTCAAATTGAGAATGATTTACCTGATTGAAGCTTCTATTCATCTTGGAAGTAGATTGCCCCCGACTTACTTGGTAATCTTTGTTCATTCTTGGTCCCTGATTTATCTGATAGTCTGCAACCTGTTCACTTCTTTGTGCTGCATCAAGATAGCTTTTAGAGGTGGACGACTTCTATGCTTGAGATGTTTCTTCAGAATATCCGAGACCTGTCTTGATTAGAGGAGAGCGTTGTACTTTGATAATCTCATCTAAGGTTTCAGATCCTTTAGCAAATCTAAGATTAAGAGCTTTTGTTTTCTCAATTTCTTTTCTAAGTCCCACAATTTCACATTCTAACTCTTCATTGTGTTTATCTCTTTCAGCAAGTTGGAAAGTCAATGTGTCTATAATCATGTTCTTTTCTTCTAAACCAATTTTGAGTTTACAAATTTCTTCATAAAGATCTTCTTCATTTATAGCACCCGAGAAATCATCATCTTCAAAAGCCATCAAAAGTCTATTATCATTACCTTGGTCATCTTCATCACTATTTGAAAGTCCATCACTGTCTTCATGAGTATAATAGATTTTCTTACTTGCATTTTGTTTTCTGTTCCATTTGACAAGTTCCTTACCTTTGTCTAGTCTATCTTTATGAGGGCATTTAGCAGCATAGTGACCAACTCTTCCACAAGCAAAGCATTTTAAAGGCAGCTTACCTCTGAATCTTCCAGTTCCTCGTTGAAGGTTCTTGACAAAGTTCGATTCTTCTTATTCTTCAGACATATATCCTGATTCATTGTAATCTCCTTTTCCTGAGGCTTTGAATGTGGCTTCTCTTGTGTCTGATGGTCCTCCTTTTCTCATTTCGTAAGCAGTTAGAATTCCGTGAAGTTGTGACATGGTAAGGTTTCGTAGATTCTCCTTTTCTTCTATGGCAGAAACTTTTGAATCAAACTTAGGAGACAAAGATCTTAAAACTTTTTCAACCAGAACCACTTCTTTTATTTCTTCACCCAAGTTTTTCATACAATTTATGATCTCATCTATACGTAGGAAATAGTTACCCACACTTTCATCATTATGCATTCTGAGACTTTCATATTGAATTCTAAGAGTTTGTAATTTTGCACGTTTTACCTGTTCATCTCCTTCATAGCTCACAACGATCTTGTCCCATATTTCTTTTGCACTTTTGAGCTGCATTACCTTCACAAATTCTGATTGAGATAGACTTCCCAATAGAGTATTTACTGCTTTGGCATTTGTCTCATACTTATTCTTCTCTGCTAGATCTGTAGGAGTTGCTGATGGAAATGTGTATCCTGTTTCCACAATATCCCAAACTTATGTACCAAGAGATTTAAGATAGGCAGTGATTCTTACCTTCCAATAGATGAAGTTGGTCCCATCAAATATTGGTGGCCTGATAGATGCTTCCTTTTCGTAGTTTCTCATGATGATAGATCTTCCTTCAAGTGATCAAGCTTCTGTTGAAGGACCTGCTCTGATACCAATTGTTGGAAATGATACTGAGAGTTGGGGGCGTGAATTAGTATTATCAAACTCTTTTCAATTTATACAAATATTTGCAGATCTGACAATTGAAACTTGCATATACCTTCCAAACTTATACTTTAAATTATTCTTCAAATGTTTGTCATTAATCTGTATGTGAGAACCATATAATAATGAGCAGGAACACAAAATAGACAGTCACACCAAGGAACACAAGATGTAAGGTGGAAACCCAATGTGGGTGAAAACCACCTGCTGCAATATGTCTCTATCTTCTTTCAATTAGAAACTTCTTTTTACAAAGATTTTGTACTAGTGCAGTCCTTTACCATTATGTAGGCTGCAACCTGCAGAGAGCTACAACCCTCTCTTGTTTTCCAGCTTCTCTTGGAAGGGAGCTACAACCCCCTTAGCTCTTGTACTAGCTGAGATACTAGTACGTAGGTGAACCTATAGAAGGCTACTACCTTCTCTTTTCTTCCAGGGACCACGTTTCATAAATTTTCAAACTGGATCTGAAACATCAAGTACATGTGCATCACCCAATTTCCTTTCCACAAACAACTACCAATAACTTCTCAGAATGCAGTAACCGGAAAGTAATACCAGTAACTAGACACCAATTCTAAACCTAGATCTCTACAGCAATAGATAAAAGACAACTAAAATATATTTCAAGAAATATCCACAACTTCACCAAAGGAAACCTGCGGATATCTGCACTTCCGCTGTGACGAGTCTGCGCGACTCCGCACCTGCTTTATCGTTTGCATTGCGCACCTTCGCACCTTCTCCTTTACTGGTACTGCGCACCTCCGTACCTGGTTCTTCTCCGATGTTGCGCACCTCCGCACCAGCACCTTTGCTAATCCTGCGCATCTCCGCACCTGCGCCTGTTCTGATCTGCGCACCTCCGCACCTAAGCCTTCTCTAACCCTGCGCACCTCTGGATATAGACAGTTTATCAGTTCTCAAATATACCACAGACTGTCAAATTCACAGATCCGTTCATGCGTCAAAGAGATCTCTACTCATCGGTAGATCTGACTTATAATGCTCCGGTTTCTCCTTGATTTAGGTTCAACTATAACTCATCAACCAATTATCAGAAATTTAGATCTTGCTCTTCTTAATATATTCAACACACTTGTGTTTTTCCAACTGATCTCCTTTCCCTTTTATAGCGAAGGCCTTACTCAAACCATGGATCAAAAACCATTGAGAAACAATACTAGGGACACAAAAACTGGGTTCAATATTTTAGATGCAAAACCACAGACCAAAACCATAGGATCAAAAACGTCAGACTAAATACCATGGACCAAACATAAGATGCACATTTTTCTCTTCATGAAATTCCATGCACTTTAGGTTCGTACCTTTTGTGTGGGAGACCTGCAAACATTTCCGCACCTTTTTAATGATCCTCTTGTGCAACCTGCCGATGACCGCACCTTTTGATCGGTGCACCTACAGAACCTGAAAATAACATTGCTGCACTATAAATTATCATCTGAGATGAGTGGGTTGCCATCAAGTACAACATATGCATCATAATGCCAACAATAGATGCTAATTAACATTACATGAGAGGGAAAGGGCTAGTCTACTTGCGGAAGTGAAGCTAATATATTTTTCACATTTCATCAAACCAATAACCTACTTACATGTATCATTGATCTACTTTACATTTTCTTGAAAATTAGAAATCTAACTTGTAACATGCTTGTGAATAAAAGCACTATTTCTACTCTATTTTGCAGTGAGGAAAAGAGGAGGTTGGAGTGGTATAAGAGCTTATATTAACCATAAAATCACAAATTAGGGGTCATTATTCATCTTAACCAAGCTAAGGTTGAAGTGGGTAGCAAAATAGGTGGAGGAAAATGGTGCTACAGGTATGCTACAGGTGTTGCTACAAGAGGTCTTGTATTGCTACAGGAGGCCCTGTATTGCTACAGGAGGGGTTCCAAGAGCCTTTTGAGGGTGGATATGGTGTTTTGAGCAGAGGATAATATGGATGAAGGTAGGAAAAAGTTAATTAAGGTTTGGTAAGCCTCCTATCCAAGCCCAAAACCTCAGAGAGGTATGTCTTGCACCAAGATGGATGCCCACGGTGTCCTTAATTGTCTAAACATAATGGCTATGGAAACAGAGTTTGAGAGCAACGTGAAGGGTAAAGGGAGAATATTGATAAGTTCAAGTGGATATGAAAATATATGCCTACCTCTGCAGATCAATCATAACCTCGCAATTGACCAAATGCACACATCAAATGATCAATAACACAGTGAGATAAATTGTTATGGAAAAGATGAGTTGAATTTAACTAACATCTATTCTATTTCACAACACTACTTTGATCACTAAAATAAATTCTAAGTTGCAAAAAGTATTCATGCAAAAGGATAACTAAAATCTATCTATTTCCAAGAAATCATAAACAAACGTTTTTGGACCGAGATTGTAAATCCTTCTAATCATTCTTCCCATAAGAGAGGTGATAGGGAAGCTTACAATCACAAGTTTTTATATTTTAACATATACTACAACAAAAGAAATACATGAAATGATTGGAAATAAGAACAAGACAAAAATACAGAAGAGAGACTAAATCCTCTGGATTGGGCCCAAACCCAAGGGTTTCAACCCTTTAGAACTAGCTTAGATGCAACTCAATAACAAACTTCTCATTAGCAGAAAATAGTATTCTCATACATCACATGAAAGTTAGAAATAACAAGGTCAAGCTGTAGGCTCAATAACTACTCTTATCTGAATCGAAAATTCAAATCCTAATGAGCCTTTCAGCTAGCTTATTTATACAAAAAGCTAGATGACATAAACTCCCTTGAAAATAGGAATGATTCCCTCCAAGATCTCGAAAATTATGGATTTGGTTATTCTTGAGCTTTAGTTACACTTGGAGTTACACAAATGTTAGTGAGTTTGAGCTTGTGAGTAAGGATTTGATGATCTCAAGTTGAGTTATAAAGTTAAGGAGGTGAAAAAGCCTCCCTAGATTCTCTCCTAGTTGTCTCCATCAAGCCTCTGCATAGTAAATGACTAAAAAATGCTTCTTTTTCCTGCAATTTAATCATATTAGGCCACATACTATGACAAATTCCTTTTACTCTTCTTGCTACACATATTATGACTAGAAATGCAAATTAATGTGAGAAACGTACAATTCCAAGGGCTAGAGGATAACATAATGAACCTCAAAATATACTTATTAATGGGACCCATCAGAATTCTCATAAGAAGAGTTGGATTGGTAAGCCAAAGCATCTCATCATAGCAACTAACATTGTCATACAAAAAGGCCTTGACTAAAAAATATATCTCTCCTCAAGATCAGAGCACAATGTTGGCGAGACCAGTGACTGATAGACATCATCATCATTGTCTCTTAAGGCACATACCCTACTCGGGTGTTCATAGGGTATGCCATTTTAGAAAAAATCCTATCTTGGAATAGCACATCCTCAAGGAATTTCCTCTCCGACTACTCTTATCTTGGATTGCCTACCTCATCCTCAAGTAGTATCGAAATCGATCTCAGATTCTTACCCAATCTGCCATTATTTCTTCACAATATGAAGACAAGAATGATGTGTCTATCTCTCCCTCTAAACTAGGGAAGATATATGGAATGTAACCAAGCTCCCTCTTATCTAGAGACTTGTCCAAGTTCCCTCTTAACTAGGGACTTGTTACCAATAATAGGTTTCAACTTTTTGGTGGAGATCATGGTACTATCAGTTGCTTGTAGGGCTCCTCCTTTTGATGTAATGAACTGCATCTATTGTAGGGCATTGACTATCCCTCACTTTCCTTCATGAATCATATTATTCATGTCATATTTTCTTCTTTTTTCATAGAATAATACACAACCACAATACAATTCTATCACATAAATCGAGATATTCCTTATAGGGGAAAAACCCTAAATTAACATAACTTCTACAATTAGATCTTCCACCTAATAAATGAATAGATTGACTACAAAATTACAATATTTTTCAAGGCAATTTTCTCAATTTTTTTGCTTTCGGGGGCACTTTCCCTGAACCCTTGCCAGGGGGGTCTCAAAGGTGACCCCCTTGCAACAAAAGTGGGGGGAAAATCCCCCCATACTCCCCCATAAGGGAATAGGATCCAAACATGGCCAAAAAGATACCTCTTAGTCAAGAAGATATTTACGTTCCACACCCAATTGGGGGATCAATCAAGAGCATCTAATCAAAGCATGTTGGTTAACTCAATCTTGGGGGGACCAAAGGAAGTGGAAACTATGCACTAGCTCACTAATGATATGGACACAATTGAAAGCATGACTTCACCTCTGTAAATGTCAGTCAAGATGAAGATGTCAGTTGCTATGCATTTTTCTAAGTACAATGCTTTTCAAGGTTATTATAATATTAAATATGTGTTCTTGAAAATATAGCATAAAAAATAACTAGAAAATTTTATATAATAATATAGATAATCTCCATTCTTATGTGAATGTAGTTTGTTAAGATTTTTATCTGAGAATTTCAAATGAGAATTATGATATACTCTTATTAGTTGCATCAAAAAAATTCTATCAAGATTTTATCATAAGTCTAATTTGAAATTCTCAAACAAAAAGCTTAACATATTGCATTTACATAAGAACATAAATTATCTATATTATTACACAACGTTATCTAGTTACACCAATAGGTGTGTCTCTTTCATAATAGCTTTCTAGATTTTTAATTTAATTTTTAGTAATTATTAGGCGAATGGTAGATATTTGATCTCCATGGAATATGTTAGAATATTCATCGTAGTATTCATAGATCAAGGGTTAAGATTTATATACAAGTTAGTTATACCCTTTTAATTAATTTATCTCAAATTAATTAATTAAAGAAAAATTCATATCAACATCTGTCATACTAGGCATGTGATGGTGATAAGCTATGGTATTGTAAGCTATGGTGATAAGTAAGGGTAAATCACCATGGTTAAGAAAATTGTCAAATATTTTTTAAAATGTATATATGTTTAATTCATATGCTAATTCCTTTTAAAATTAATAATACTAATAATTTAAATTAAAGTTGTAATTTAGTTACTTTTATGATTTTTTCAATCTAGATTATGTGAGATGTTCATGGCGTAAGTGTTTTGATGCTTATCATGGATTGATGTCTATGGACATTTAGCAACCATTTAATTTATATAGCTAAACTAGTTTATATAATAATAATAATATATAATGATCTAAAATTATAAATGGAAACTTAATTTTAATGATTGGAGTATTATAATTTTATATATAAAAAATTATACTTATTTTTTGCATTTATTATTTTTGTTATTTTTATTATATGTTTTCTTTTTTTAATTGTAATTCTAAAAATTCTATTAATCAATCAGAAATGAATTACATCACATTTTCTAGCCTAGTGTGCTATATACTCAGAGTAACAAAGCTAAGATGTATGATACTAGGAATAATACAGTAGACTTAAAGGGACTAAACAACAATTAGAGAGAAGAATCACCCAAGTTGAGGTTGATCCTCAAGGCGACCTTTCTTTCCTTTATTTTCTGGAACCTTGACTCAACCTTTTGAAAATAGGTTGATCAAATCGATCTATAGATTATTTTCATTGCGCACTAAATGATATTCCTTATCAAAGTCCGAAGAAGCTGACCCATGAGCTCATTTCAATACAGCTGAAGAAGCATTAGTATTCAATATCTATGTGTTTGCTGAAGGAGCATGGTTCACACCAGGAGCCTTAGGTGATGTTTGGGCCTTGAGTCTTGGACCTTGTCCCCCAGATGGATTTCATCATCATATTATTCATTGTCTTTGACCGATATAGAGGAGACCTTTCCCCCATAGGGGGAGGGTTGCGAGGCTTCCAAATTTTAGATATGGAATTGTGGATGTTTTGATTCTATTGAGAATTAAACATTAGGAAATAATTCTATAAATGGCTTTTTTAATGATGGAAGCAACAATGAAAAGTAGTATTCTCATAGTCCAAAGCCTGCGTTTAGTGGAAATAACCAATTTTCAAATTGATTTGGTATGGCAACCCTTTATTGATATCGATTTCAACACAATTTTTTCCATAGGTGTATAGAACAAGCTACCCACGAGAGGAATCAATAGTAATATAATGGCTCAGATTTAGGAAGCTGAACTCGTATAGGCAACTTGGTAATTCCAGTTATGGAAGGGTGAAAATTTGGGAACTAAAGGGTTAAAAACAATCCAACATTGCCCCTATCAAACATGACCGGAATAAACTCCACAAAGATGAATGATAATTTATTGATCAAACACATGAAATTTATACAAATGAAAAAAAGGAGACAATTATGTATGAATAACTTCTCCATATGGGAAAAAATGAAAAACTAACTAATCCTAGTGATGTACAAAATCCTGAAGGATTATTTTAACAATTCCCCCCCTTATATGAAGGGATATCTAACATGCAAAGTAAATATTTGAGATTTTCAAAATTTTCATGTACCAATGCTTTGGTAAAAATATCTGCAATATGTTCTAAAGTAGGAAAATATATTGATGAATTGTTTTGGCCTCTACATGATCTCAAATCAAGTGATACTTAGTGTTGATATGCTTGGTTCGACCATGAAATTTAGGATTCTTGGCCAATTGAATTGAAAAAGTATTATCAATCAGAAGACACATTGAAATCTTTTGTTTCTTTTTCAAGCCTTTAAGTATTTCTTTTGTAGCTTAAGCCGTTGCAACATATTGGGCTTCAGTGGTAGAATAAATAGGGATATATTGTTTTCGTGATCTCCAAGTGATAGCTGCCTATCCAAATGCCATTAAATAACTAGAAGTAGACACTCCATTCTCTTTATCACCATCAAAATCAACATTTGAATAACCAGCGAGGTGGAAGTCTGAAACTTTGGAATATTTGATGCCATATGTTTGAGTCCTTTTAAGATATTTTAGCACTCTTTTTGTTGCTACCCAATGATCTTCACAAGGTTGATGCATAAATCTAGAAAGCATCCCTACAATGAAAGTTATGTTAGGACGAGTAGAAGAGACATAAATCAAAATTCCAACAAGTTCTTGTACTTTGTTGAATTTTGAATGGATTGCCTTCATTTGAAGTGAGTTTTAGATTTGGTTCCATTAGAGTAGAAACAAGATTAAAATCCATCATTCCATATCTATTCAATAATTTTTCAACATATTTCCTTTGAGATATAAAAATATGTTGAGGTTTTTGATTAACTTCAATCCCTAGATAATAATGAAGTAAACCTAAATCTGTCATATCAAAAACCTTTTGTAGATCCTTCTTAACAAAGATACATATTCATCATTTTTCCCTATAATCATCAAATCATCAACATAGACAACAAGATATATAACTTATCTTCCAAATTTCTTAACAAAAAGGGTTGCATCATCTAGGTCAAAATGCTTATAATTCAACTTAAGAATATGCTCAGTTAGTTTTTCATACCATGCATGATGTGCTTGTTTCAAACCATATAAAGACTTCACCAATTTGCATACCTTATGTTCTTTAACTTTGATAGAAAAACCCTCTGGTTGAAACATGTAAACATCTTCCTTCAAATCTCCATTTAGGAATGTTGTTTCAACATCCATATGATGAATTTTACATCCTTTCTATGCCACAATAACAAACAAGGTTCTAATAGTGCCCCATTTAGATGTAGGAGAAAATGTATCTATATAGTCAACACCCTCTTTTTGTGCATACCCCTTTTCTACAAGCCTTGCCTTGTGCTTATCAAGTGAATCATTAGATTTATACTTGGTTTTATAAACCAACTTGCAACCAATGGGTTTGATGCCATCAGGAAGATCCACCAAATTCCAAGTACCATTTTTAATGAGTGCATCATATTCCCTTTGCATTGCATTTTCCATTCATTATGACTAACAACTTCTTCAAAACAAGTAGGTTCACTATGAACAGAGAAAGTATATTCAGAATCATGAGAGTAGTTACTTGAAGAACTTCCTGTTTCAAAATCACCATATTTTCTTAGAACCGTTCTAATACGAGTTGATCTTCATAGTGGTTGCTCAACTTGTGGAGGTGGTTGCTCAACTTGTGGAGAAGAATCTTCTAAAACAAAAGCATTTTCTGTCCATATAGAAACACTTCTATCATCCAACTTTTCTTCAGTGGATCCATTATCATCATTGGGAGGCAAATTTATTGAAGGAAACCCCACAAACAAATCTAGAATGGGAATCCCCCCTTTAGGATGTGGATTATTATTATTAGATTCATAATAAAACTTCTTGGACATAAACATTTCTAAATGTTTGAGTTTTCTATCAACAATGGATGTATCTTTATCTGATTCAAGAAAAACTACATCTCTTGATAAAATAAACTTCTTATTTTCTTCATAATATAGAGTGTATGCCTTAGAACTATTTGAATATCCCAAAAATATACATTTTTTACTTCTTGCACTCAACACATATCTTTGTTGTTTAGGAATCAAAGTGTAACATTGAGAACCAAAAATTATGAAATGTTGAACAACAGGAAGATGATTATACCACATCTCATATGGAGTTTTATTATTGATGATAGAAGAAGGACAACGATTTCTAATATGAGAAGCACAAAGCATGGCTTCTCCCCAAAACATCAACTTTACATTCTTAAAGAACATCATTGACCTAATCATATTAAGCAACATTCTGTTCATTCATTCTACAACACCATTTTTTTTTTTATGGATTATAAGGGTTTGTTGTTTGATGGTTGATTCTATTCTCTTGCAAATAAATTTAAAAAGCATGTAAAGTATACTCGTCACCATTATTAGTTCTTAGAGTTCCTATATTAAGTTGAGTTTCATTTGTAATCAAGAGATGAATTTTTTTAAACACATCAAAAACTTGTGACTTTTCTTTCAGAAGATAAACCCAACACATCCTCAAATAATCATCAATAAATGTCAGCATATATTTATTACCATTATCAGTTACAATAGGCATAGGTCCACATAAATCTGAATGTATGAGACCTAATTTTCTTGAAGCTCTAGAAATAGAACTTTGAAAAGACTGTTTACTGTGCTTCCCCAAAATAAAAGCATTGGATGGAGTAAGTTTTCTTCGAATTTTTGGAAGCCCCTTAATTCATTGTTGTCTCATAATTCTTATGCTGTCATAATTGATATGATCAAAACGAGCATGCCATAATAAACTTGAAGATAAAGTAGCATTTTGTTGGACTAAATGAGTAGTATTCAATGCACTGGATGACATACCTTTCAATTTTAAGAGTTTGTCGTTTTCCACACCAGTCATAAAAACCTCATTATCATCCGCTCTTCGAATATCCACCTTGCCATCAAATATGTGTATTGAATGTCCTTATTGTCTGATCTATATAAGAGAATAAATTCCTTTGAAATCGAGGAATGTAAATAACATCATTTAGAATATAATCCGCAAGTTCTGACATCTTTAATCGAATAGATCTGATCCTTGATGGTTTAATTTGAGCCTTATCAACAAAATATACTACTCCATCAATGTTATCACTAAATTCTTCAAACAAATATCTCCTAAAGGTCATATGACAAGTGGCACCTGTTTCTAATATCCAACTGTCATGTCATGAAGAATACGAAGTACTAAAGACATCTGTGATATTGAAATTACAATGTGCAACAACATAATGTGCATTCCCAAATGATTTTCCTTTTATAATGGAGGTGGTTGGTCTTTCTTTTCATTCATTTGTTCTCTCCTTTCACTGACTTTGTCCCAAGGAATTGTACAATTAGTAGTAGTATGACCAATTTTTCCACATCTAAACATTTGACAGCTAGTTTATCACTAAAATTCTTTTGTTGTCTATCACTTTGTTGCCTGTCTCCTTGATTATTCCCCCCCCTTACCTCTATTATTCCTCCTACCCTGACCTATGACACCCTTATTACTTCTAGATTCTTCTTGATATTTTTTATCTTTTTGAGTAAGACATAAAGTTACATCATTAGTATTGGGTATGGGTCTTTTATTGCCAAAATCCTTCTCTCTTTCTGTAATTTTTCCTACTAATTTGTCAAAGTCAAATTCTTTTAATTGTCTACTAGCTTGGAGAGATTCCAAGTTATGTGAATAACTAGGGTAAAGAGATTTTATAATGGATGTAAGTTGTAAATTAACCTTAACAACAGTAGATTCAATTTCATGATTGATAACTTTAATTTCAAAAGCCAGTTTCAAAGTATCATTATATTTCATCTCCAAATTAAACAACTTCAATAATAATTGAATGATATCAAATTTCGAATGTGAATCATAAAGTTCTTTTGATTTTTCTAATGCTTCATATGTTGATTTACTTTGAATAATATATCTACTCACATCTTCTATCATTGAAGATTAAATCGGCACATAAGCCTTTTTATCATTACTCTTCCAAATCGCTAGCTATTTTTCCTCTTCAGGCTACTCTGGTGCATCATCTCCTTTTCGTTCACAAATTCGTTCCTACACATCATTAAGAACAAGTGCATTTTTGAATTTTTTGAACCATTCTTGATATTTTTCCTTACCACCAAGGACAACATCAACTGATGATACTAGATAATTCATGTTTGCAAATAAAAATAGGCCAAACGATAGTAAAAAACACCAATTTTCTCCGGATAGAATCAATTATAAATTTTTTTTGTTTACCCAGATCTCAAAAAACTTGAAAACAACTCTATCAACAAAATCTGTAATGCAATAAACAACAACAAGCATAAAAACTAACACAACAATCATGATTTCCAAAAAAGGCGTTGCTTTGAATGCCTAATCTCCAAAATAATTCGAAAGAGTCATCCAAAATATCACACTTCGTGACTCAAAAGAATTAACAGAATCAAGCCTGGATATGACCTGTTCATTATATACTTTATTTATTAAGTGAGGGGCATGAATTATAACAATCGGGCCTCATTGCAACCCCGATCACCACAAGTAGTTGATTTGTTTTCAAACCACAATTGAAATATCTACAAAATTCAAACTTGCAAGGACTCAATCAACCATCAACAATTAAAATTCAGCCATAAAAAGTGACGATTAAGAATGTGAAATTAACGTGCCCTTGCTGACTAACACTCTCAAGGGCTTCAACAGACTTCGTCAGTTCGAGGTCCAATTGACCATGCTTCCTTTGCAGGAAACATTAGCTCTTTATCTGTGGTAACCTTCAACTTTCTACACACAATCCGGTGGATGTCTTAGTCGACTTTGTATATTTGTCCTTTAATAGTTTCCATGGTTTGGACTATGCACAATCTTCTTTTGCATACAATAATTCAACACACAGGACTGTCCACCAGACCACAATTCAATCGACTCCTTGACAAATGACTCCAATTTTTGGTTCGGCCTCCCTTGATGGACGACTTCAATTTTTGGTTTGACCTTCACTTCCATGGACTTCTTATCACTTGTTACTTGATCATTGAACCATGTTGTTTTGGTGGTGTTGTAACTACAACTGGCAGAGATTGAACAGGGGCCAGAGAAAACAAAATTCTTCAATGAATGCGCTAATGTCTCCTCAGCCAAACAATCATGGAGTTTATAAATATGCCAGTGCTTTTATACCACTTTTAGATAGGACAGGAATAAACTCCACAAATATGAATGATAATTTTATTGATCAAACACATGAAATTTATACAAATGAAAAATAGAAGGAGACTGTTATGTTTGAATAACTTCTCCATATGGAAAAAACAGGAAAACTAACTAATCCTAGTAATGTACAAAATCTCGAAGGTTTACTTTAACAACCCCAAAACTAGGGCCCATGTTGGCTTGAGGGGGCTTGACCTAGGTTCAAAGTTAATTAGCCAAACAAATCCCTACACTATTGGCCCTTTCGGCAATAACCCACAGACTGAGGTCTCACTCGAAGCAGTATGGGGGGATGCTGGAACTAATTTTCCACACCCTTGAGATGTTTGAGGGGTCGATTTATTCCAACTATTAATAACTTTGCATAGGTCACTTTGTGCATTAAACTTGTTATCACTCCAAAATTTCTTCAAAGTTGTCAGAAAAAGAAATAATAGAGGTAACCACAAACCACTTTTGGAGATCAGGACCTAGCCTTCCTGATGCTCAGGGAGGGCTCTTTCTTTATAATTTAACTTTGTTTTAGTTAAGATGATTTTAGGTTAGTTACTGTTTGCACTTGGGTTTTGTTTTGAATGTGGGTGGTGCGATCACTTTACTTAGATGAACATAAGTTTGCTTCTACCATTGGGCTATGGGGTCGAATGTCAGACAAACAAGACTGGATTCAGTTCTAAAAATAATGTTTACAGGGAAAAATAGGTGAGTTACTGCAGATCTCAAAGGCTAAATAGTGAAAAGGTTTCAAATCAAATCCATGGAGCAATTAAGGGTTCCCTAGGGTAGATTCTGGAAGGAATGAAAGAATTCAACTGGGATGGGAGAGCAATTAAGGGTTCTCAAATTCGGGTATCAGAGGAAAACATGTAAATGACTAACTATGCAAAACAGAGTGTACTTAAACAATTTTTGAGTGATATCTCTAGTTAATTCATTTAAATTTAGAACACATTTAAGATTATGAAACACATAAGAAGGTAACAAAACCAAACAAAGAAGATACTTCACTGCAAATGGCTCATCTCATGAATCCTGTAGTGAAATGCTTTTATTACTTGCTTCAGTCTGTTGACTTGAAAATGGTACAATCACCCTTAGGTTTTAAGATCAAAATAACTCTACAAATGTAAAATAATCCACACAAAATACTTCAAATGAAGAAGTATTTATACAAAATCTAAACTGAAATATCTTGAAAAAATATCAAGATTGGTTTTACAAATATCTAAAACTGTTTTACATTAATAGAAATTAAATAAAGGACACTCAAAAGTAATGAATCTATTTGACACTATATTTATGGATTGATGATGAAAAAGAATAGAAATTCGAATTTGATAGCAACTCTTAATTGATAATGAGGCTTCCAAGTCACTAACTATCTCCTTCCTTTGTGCATTCTGCCCTAGAAATTCTGCAAAATTAGGGTCTAGTGATAGCTTTGTATATCTCGATACGAGATAGATATGTAAAAAGTGAAAGAGGTTATTGTATATAATTATGGTATTGAGAAAAACCTCTTTTAGTTTCCCAAAATTCGGCTTTAGATATTCACAATATTCTCTGCAAAAATATGTCAAAAACAGGACTTTGCATAGTCCAAAAAATAGGATGTGAAGATATGCATTTATCTCCCTTTTTGTAATACCTGTGTAAAAAGTGAGATAGGTTTTTGTAGATTGGCCTCTTAGGAACACAAAAATCCTCCAGTTTCAGAAAATTAATCTTGGATTGGCCAAAATAGTTTCTACAAAATCATTACTTAAACATGAAATTTTTGGAAAATGTACCATTCCTGCTCTGATTTCATCTTTTAACCTTAATTTTCTTTTAACTATTTTTACCTTTACTTTGGATAAACTTCATTGTTGCTGGTGAAAATGTTTTCATATCTTTTTAAACTTTACTTCCTCCATGTTTACTTTTACTGTTTACCTTGATTACTTTGTTTTTTCATCTATCTTCACTTTGACATGAATTTATTTTATCTGTATGCTTTGTAACTGTCTTTCATACTGTTTGTCTTCCTGCTGGCTGCTTTTATTCACTTTGATTTTTCAATCTGATACACTTTTGCTGATACTCTTTCATCTCGATGATTTATCTTTTTCCTTTTACTGTGCTTTTTTTACTTTTACTGTACATTTTCAAATGAGAGGGTCGCTCTGGTTTTTTCTCAAAATACTTGGAAATTGGTGAATTGTCTTGCAAATTGGTTTGAATGGTGATTGCAGAGGGTACGGTGGCTATAGATGTGAAATGGATGCTCAAATTAGGTGTCTGGAGCTTCTTCGGGTCGTAAAGGCTCAGGGTGTCGCAAACGTATTGTTGAGGTTTTAGAGAAAAACGAGCAAAAAAGGATGAAATTGGCTTCTTGGCCTTTTAAAGGGCAACGATTATATTTTGGTGGGGAGAGTATTTTATGAATAGTGGACGGTTTTCGTGTTGGGCGGGGAGGCGGTTTTGGAGGCCATCGTGCTACTTTTGGTATGTGGGTGGTATTTCCCCAAGGGAACGTGATCTATGCTGGAGGCTGACAGGTAGCAAAATCGGGCCCAAGAAAAACCACGAATCTCGCATGCTCTCGGGTTGATAAAGGTCAAAGAGGGAGTGAGCATGATATGGATGTGCGTTGTCAGATCTGGGGTTGAGAGATCTAACAACTATTGCGCGGTGAAGCTGCATGGAGGGAAATTAGGGTGAAGATTTGTGGGGTTTTCTTTAACGGCACCAAGGGTTGGTGGGTTAATAAGTTTATGTTAGGGAAATATGAAGTGGTGAGTTAATTTAAACAATGCGGGGGATGAAACTATAGTTTATAATTAAATCAGGGTTTGGATATTATATATGAAGGAGTTATTTAATACGGGAAAAAGGTATATCGGGGAGCTAATACATTAGGTTAGTACGTAATGCGCGAGATGTAAAATATGATGTTTGGCTTGAATTTATTCTCTGTGGTGGCCCAATATCAACAGTTAACACTTATACTTAGGATAAAAGCATTTTTTTGTGGGTTTTTGGGTATTTTGAATGAGAGGGGAATTAGCTAAGGGGGTTTTACCTTTCCTAGGTAAAATGTGTTTTAAACTTAGGAAAAGGGGATTTTGTAGGGTAAACTGAGTGATGTAAAGGGAAAAGGGTGTTTTCATGAATGAGAAGGGTTTCACTAAGGTGGAATCCAATACTTGATGTCCATGAGTCATTAAGCCAAGGGTTCAGTCCCACCAAAAGTTGGAGAAATGCTCTGAGCCTTTATGACTGAAGGATTTTAATACTGGAGCACATGTGGGGAGGGAAATTAGTAATATGCCAAATGATGTTTATCCACGATTGTAAAAATTTCTTGACCTACCCATCTGATATTTTAACATTTTATTCCTTATTTACATGGGTGCATTTGAGCTTGCAAACGCTTATTCATTTTTATTTGAAACAGGAAACTAACTAATTCTAACCTTATTTCATCCAAGAGCTCAGGTTAAATTGTTGAGCTCCCTATCATTCTCTATTTTAACTATTGATCTACTAAGATTAAACTGTTTGGCTAGATATTTGTTCTCTATCTATCAACATTAAATTTAAATCATGAAAAGTTAAGATTAAGCTGTTTGACTTATCATGGATTATGGTATTTTAAACAAGCTACGCATAATCATTATTTGCAAAAAAAGTAAAATAGTAGTGGCATTTGAATTTGCACACTTTCATGATCTATTTTTATCTCTTTTTGTGGGGTTCATATTTTTCACTTTTTTGATCTTTGTTTCTTTTTTTCCTTTGATTGTTCTTTTAGGACATACCCTCTTTACATTTTTTAATTTGGGAATACATTTGCAGAAATCAAAAGTATGTACAATATTACAATACTGACCATAGTCAATTCAAAATTGTGAATCCTATTATTATAGGACCCTAACAGACTTGACCTGCGAGACCTTCATGATCTGTTACAATCACCTTCGCGCCACCCTCACCAGGGGCTAAGATGATTTCACATTGCCCTAGCAGCGATCTGCAATGCTTCCCCAAGTTACACCGCGTATATTACTTATCTTCTTATAACAATTAATTATTTTTGCGTAAACATATACTTTATCTTATATTCACTTTATCAACACATTCATATAAGTTTGTGCATCATATAACAATAGAAATGTAATTTATATTCGATACATTCAATGCACAAAATAGGAAAAAGATACACAAAAATGATGCAAAAATTCTCTTTATTACTTCTCTAAAGGTTACAGACTCGACTCGCCCTGCGCACTCAGTTGCAGGGGTTCGCGCACTCAGCTGCAGACTACTAGGCCTCTACGCACTCAGCTGCAGAGCCTTCTCCTACTCTACGACCAAAAGACTTCACTGGACACTTAGATAAGACTCAATTCTTCATCCTTCATTCATGAATATCATTTAGTTATTTACAACTTAGAGCCTCACTCTATTTATACAATCCCATGGTCTGTGGACCACAGGTAGATTTCTAAAGTCGACATTACATTACAAAAATGAGGGAAGACAACCATATGACTCATTTACATTCTTTGTGCTCCGCGCCCATTTACATTATTTGGTCAAAATATGGGCTTTAATCCCAAAAACTTCCCTTGGAGGATCCAGCGCTCAACAGGCCCCTAACACAAACATCGTGACTCACCCTTGAGTCACTTTGTCGGTGCAGATATCTTCGCGTGGAGACCTCCCAACTCTTCTCGGATCGTTACAAGGTCGGCAGTGCACTGAGCGACTGCCTGCTGTATCTCCTGGACACATTGTTTAGAGATTGTTGAACTACTTCCCTGCATCCGCTCCTGCATTCCCTGCATTTTCACGAGCTTGGCTTCGATCGAGGATATAATGATGAATGCCTCATTGATCCAAGGTTGAATGAATGCCTTCAAAATTGCTTCCTTATGTAACGTTGCATCTACCTTCTCCTTAAGAGTTTTGGCCTGTTGCATCCATGTGAGCCTCTTGGTGGGCCCCTGTATTGCAACAATAATGCTGCAACTCCTGGGACTCCCTTCTTTACTTTTATCAACCGGTAGTTCGTAACAAACTTGGAAGCGACGGTGCTGTATGCACAAGTACTAGCTCTTGCCGCAACTGTCACTTGGTTAGCTAGCACAAGTCCACTAGGAGCTTAAGCCAACTTCTATGAGCTCTTAGAAGAAGCTTTTTAATTGATGGATGAAAGCTAACTCAAAGGAAGCTAATCTACTTGTGGAAAGAAAATGAAAGCCAAAAAGAAACACAAACCCTAGCAAACCTTAATTCTACTAGCTAGTCCTATTGATGCAAGAAGGAAGGTGCAAGCTAATGAATGAGATGCCATTGACTTCGGAAGGTAAAATGCATATGTCTAAGCTACTTTTATACTGAAATCTGAAGAAAACATCTTTTTTGTATTTTTGAATGATTTTGTAGGATTATTATGCATGTGCTTTTACTGTTTTTGACTATGCAGAGGTGGATCAAGGAGGAGAAATGCTTGGAAAAGGTTGGGAAGGTTCAGAGAGGGTCTAAGGAGTCCCTAACACCCTTCCAGAGAGTTTCACAAAGTTT
>APFE030452816.1:40757-104445 GCA_000404065.3 Pinus taeda | reverse complement strand
CATCCCCGATGTAATGGCACTGACGCGTTGTTCCCTCACCTATAGAGGAGTTGAACGCTACGCCTTCAACCGTAGCTATGCTATCTAAAGGTTTAGATTGAACTGAACCTTAGCCATCTCTTCTTTCACTTCACACACCCCTAATGCTAACCTTTGGATGTGCACCTCTGCTGGTGCCTCTATTGGGATGGCCAACTCAGGGACTATCTGGCAGTCCTCCTTAACCACCTGCATCATTTTCCGGTTCTGTGCCACTGCCTCACCGTGCTATAGGCTCAGTTGTTCCATATTAATTTTGTTCTCGCTTAACACCTATAGTGCGCGGCCCTCCCTAGCCCAGAGTTCTGTAGTCACTTTGTCCTGCAAAACATAGAGTGTCTCTTGAGGGAGTGCAACCATGTTGATCTCTACTCCCTTCAACACACTAACCGTAGGCTTGTCGGCCTCATTCTCTACAACCAGTGCCCCCTCTAGTAGCACTATGGTGTTGGTCATGTGGGCGTGCAACATTTCCTCAGTTGTAGTCGTTCCTATTGCAAGGTTGGTCGAGAGAGTACCAGCCTGAGGAGTGCGCACCTGCAACTCCTGTATTTGTGCCTGGAGGGCCCCTAACACAATCTAATTCTCTTTCATGAGCTGCTAGAGGGATCTTTATGGTGACATCGTGCTTCTTCTCCCCTATATCATGGAGATCTTCTTCAGCAAGGGTGATCATGTTGAAAGAAGTCTAACAAGCTTTTGACTTCTTTCATGGCCCCACCTGCTCTCTCCGGTGCTGGCGCTTCAACTGTGTAGATACTGTTTTTGGGTTCATGCCACCTTCCTCTGTCTCGGGCTCTTCCTCGGGCGAGGATGACTTATGGCCCTCATGCTCCTTCTCTGCTACCTGTTTCTGCTTAGCTACTACTTTTTGCTATTCTTCTACTACCCTCACGGCGTCCCGTGCCTGCTGTGCCTTTGCTGTTGTTGCCTATTTTCTTCTCTTCTCTGCCAACTGTGCCATCTGTAGCTTTGCCTCCTCCTTCTTTCATTTTGTAGCACAATTTTCTGTTTCCATCATGGAGATGGTTGGAGCACGCCACTCTGATGGCTTTGACTCAAGCACAATGAATATAACATCGTCCATGGTCAGGTACAATATTTCATTCCAATTCTTTGCAGGATCCTTTCACGCCCTGATGTACATGTGATGGAAGTCCACCTTGAACTCCTTAAAGCTTTGTAGGCTAGTGTAGACAATGGGTGTTAACCACGGCTTATGGTTAATCCTTATTCTGATGTTCATCTCTATGAACACCCAAAATATCTTATTGTCTCTGATCCTTTGTGCATCTTTAGTGGCCCATAGCGAAGTGTACTTCGCTGCCTTTGGAAGATCCTGCACAATTTTGGGGAATTGGCTATCCTCAGGCAACTCCCAAGCTACTAGCACTATGGACAGCAAAAGCCATGCATAATGGAAGGTCTTCCCCTGTTCCTATGCCTCTCGACAATTCTCCAGGAAATCCTTGTACAGGTACTCCGACCAGTTAAACTGGACGCCCTCTGCACACTATGCAACAAGTGCTACCACATGCGCGGGCACCTCATCCGTACGGCACTTCCGTATAACCTTGCCAACCAATAACTAGATCGCAACTTTGATTGCCTTATTATTGATACCAGAGATTGCGTACCCTCTCTTCTTCTTCTCTAGCTTGAACTTTGCCTTCATGGCCTCCGTGATGGCCAAGTCATTGCTCTTACCTTTCGAAATATCTACTGGGTCCTCCCCTTTGCAAGGAAGTTGGGTAATTCTATGAATCAGGTGGTCCATGATGGCGATGGGCACCTCCAGCCACAAACACCCATCATGCACTAGTCAAAGTAGCTGCCTGATGACAAAGATAGTTACTAGAGCACGATGGTAATACGACACCTAGAGTAGGTTCAACAACCCTACTTTCTCTATTCTGTGCAACCACTTGTGCGACTCCAACTCTATGACTCCCGTTGTAGTGCTTTTCTTTGGTTTCATGAGCTGCATGGTTGGAACTTCTCGTGGTCTGCAAGATCCCAGTTTTCAAACTCGACACCTGTCCCAAGTGTGCTCCTTATCATCAAGTAGCAGTAGAGTTTGTAGAGAGCTCTTGCTCTCATCTAGGTCCTTGGGCACACTTGCCTTTCCCTTCCATGAAGGAACATATGCGGGAAGCCTAGTTAGAGGGCTTTCATCCTCAGTTTCCACCTCCATGTCTTCATCCTCCTCCTCTTCGACAAGGATTTCCTTAAGGTCTTCCTCCTCCTCATCAGTTTCTAGATTAACCACTTCCCCTTTTCTTCCATGGTCATTTTAGTTCGCAGTGAGTTTTGAGGGGACACGCACACCGGAACCATGGCCTATTTATCTTTCTTGGGTCTCGGCATGTGTGGTGATTTAGGGATTTCTATGACTATCTCAGCGCTCTCAGGGGCATCTCCTACAGTCATGGCCTACGCGGCCTCTTCAGTGGTCATCTCTCTGATTTCCCTGGCTTCTTCAAACACTGCCATCTTGCTTTTCCAGAAATCTCTCAACTGCTTAGATAGGTGCCTAAACAAGGCCTTCAACTCTAACATGTCAGGGTTCAAAAATCTCTGGGTGCACAATAGCTGAATTCTCAAATGGCCAAGTGTTGTTTGCTAGGCATCCCTTTGCAATTTATAGCGCCTTTTGAATTTAATTCGATTGTTCCCCCCAAATTTGATCCATTAATTCTCCCTTGGCGGTAGATTTTCCCAAATCTAGCCCATAAATCCTACCTTAAATGCCTACCGCCTGCTCCATTTGGTCTCAAACCAAGCATCACATTGTGAATAGTGACTATAACGGTCACTTTCCAGTGAACCCACGTGGTAGCACAACTATCCTTGCCCTTTCGTGGACCTTGTGACACTTTGCTCCTGCGCACAGTCCTGTCATCACACAACTCTCGGTAAGAGTAGTTTATAGTCTCGTGCTTCCTTTCAACTTCCTGGAGCGCTAATACTGTGCTTCCCACGGCTAGTCAGTTGGCTGCGCCACCTATATATGGCTTCAACTATCTATTGTTTACTTGTCCTGGGAAGGCCTCGCCATTTGACATCACCAACTGCATCGCACCACCATCTGGAATCCCCTTAGTAACATATGGTCCAATCCAAGGCATTGAACTGATTAACTCTCAGTGGTAATCCCCAAATTTGTCAATGTAATCACGCACATCCTGTTTGTCACCATAGTTTTCTTATCAAGAAAGTCCTTCATTATTCCTCCTCAAGCTTCTTGACTTCTTCTTCCACCATGGCACTTTTCTTCCTCAACTGAACTCTTTCATTCATGAGTTCTTGGAGCCTAAGATCACCCTGCTGAATCTCTTCATCAAGTCCCAAGCATTCTTCTTCGAGTTCTTCCAACTGCGCGATCCCGTATTCCAAGGCTCCGCGATTTGTCATATCCATGGGCACTGCTACGCGTGGACTAGGCATGATATACTCCATCTGTATTACAACGTTCGCTCCATAAGCCAGCCTAGAAGGTGTCTGTCTCATCAGTTTCTTGCACGTTGTCCTATAAGCCCATAAAAATACTGGTATGCGTAGGTCCCAATCACTTTGCTGCGCACTACATACCTTGTTCAGTGCTTTGCACACCTCGTTAAATGCTTTCGCATGGATAACCTTCTGCATGATCATTCTCTCCATATTCTGTCATTCCAACTTGAGGAGCTGCTTGCGAAATTGCCCCCCCAACACATGCTTATTGACTGTATCTCCCAACGCAAAGTTCAAGTACATCCAGATAGGTTGTTTTCCATATGCTGGCATCCACCTGGCCAGATGTGCGCATGGTTTATCCTGCCCGTTGCATTTATCTGTCAATTGCACTCTAGGCTTCCCAAACTATGTGCACATCATTCATCTGCATTCGTGCCACTCCTCAAAGCTCCCTTTGTTCATACCCCACCACCTTGTAGGCATAGTGCATAGTACCCAATTCAAGGCATGGAAACGTTGCTTTTCTGGCACCTCCCTTGCAAACTTATCTAGAAAAGTATCTACATCACTTAACCCATCATAAGTAGGCAGATACCTCACTTCTATTGATATGCAACATAATGATCTTATCATTATATTACAATTTAGTGTGGTTACCTCGTGTAACCGATTCTGCCATCGCTCTGTCTCCTCATCAGAATTTGACATACAAGAGCTTTCATGCTCCCATGAGATCCATCTGTTTGTGGTGAGGTTTACCCAATCTTTCTCTCACGCAGTTATCTTGTAGATGCAGTCCAAATTGTTGTTGCTTTCATAGTTGCACACTGGCTCGGTGTAGTGCAATCCTTCAACAGGGTCCAAGGGTATAAATATGTGCAGAGACTTCTTCTCAAAAATCATCTTGCGCTTCTTCAGATTAATCACCCCGTTTATGTCAGTGGCCCAATCAATTCCTAAGAGCGTGGGGTACGGATTGTTGTCATCAACAATCTCTATTACTTCAAAGTCTGCTGGCACAATTGCTCCCTCAATATCCATGGTGATTCCCTACAATCACCCCATGGGTATTATATTTTGCTGGTTCACCATTCGCAGCTAGATAGGAGACCATTGCAGTGTAGGCCTCCCCATGCGCTCCCATGTCTGCTTTGGCAGAACTTTCGCATCCGATCCTAAGTCCAGAATTACTTGGTCCATCTCATATTCTCCAATCTGTGCGGTTAGCTGCATTTCTCTCCTTGTCCTAGTCTTGTGTTTTCCAATCTTCCGAACAACGCGCGGTTCTCCTGGCGCGGTCCTAGTGCATCTGTTAATGAGTTCCTGCAATCCTTTTACAGCCTTACTATCATGCAACAACTTCATGCATGTTTCCAGGAACGTCGTAAGCATAGATGGGTCCATTGTTGGCTCCGGTCTATGTTCGCTTCCTGAAGTGGAGGCATCAGTGAAGCTCTTGTTAGCTTCCATGAATGTTTCCTTAGTGCACTCCAAATCAAACTCTGCTTCTTTTGTCGGAGCCTTGCGAACCCAAGTACTATCTTTGGGCTATTTTCCTTTATCATCTCCCGTCACAATTCCACTTTGGAGCATAATGTTCACATTTGGATCTTCCTTGTGTGGCTTAGACCTCATTATCTGCAGGTTTTGAGTTGGGGGAGGCAGTAGCGCTCCCTTGTCGCATATCCTAGCTATCAATGTAGGACAATCCTCCGTCTCATGATCAAACAAGGAACAATAAAGATATGATGGACACGTTGGATTTGTACTATCATGGGAATAATGGCCTGGACCTCCGCAATTGTAGCATATCCACTATCTGCGACCTTGTCCTAGTCCTCTTCCACCTCGGCCTCATCCGCACGCCTGATTTCCAGTTCGCGCCACTCTTGCATTCGAGTCTAGGGGCCATGTTTCGGCCTGAACCCTGTAGGTGGGAGTTCTATCCATCATCAGCTCATAGCTTCTACAAGTGCGCTCATCATCTCCAACCGATCTACAAAAATTACAAAACAACTGTTGCAAATTCTGCGTGTACTTCTATAACAAATGGAAGTTGTACGTAGCATGCTTTCCTCTTATTTAACAAATCGCGCACCACAAAGCACTTTCCGCGCTGGGTCCTGCTTGCACTTTCGGCCTTAATGACATCGATCCTCCTCCTGTGAGGTAATTCATAAACACAGGGCAGTGGTCCTTATCATGATCCTGACCCTTGCATTTTATGCACCACACCTCTTCGCACACTTCTGGTTGGGCTGTCCTATCCTGTTTGAGACTCTGCATCTCAAGGCATAAGTTTTTCAACTACGTGTGGATCTTCTGAACTCCTAAGTTAGGATCCTGCATTGGGGTTTCATGTAGCCTCATTGTGATCTCTAAGGCCTCTGCCTAAGTCATTAACTTCTATTGCGACAATGCATTCCTCAAATTTGGCATTAGTGATGCTACAAACCATTCGCAGTGCTGACCATCCGCCAAAGTCATATTAGCTTCGCAAATTGTAAACTTAAATCTCTGATCTAGCTCCCAAGGGGTCTCGCCTAGTAGCATTGTGATCTCTTTGAATCCAACGATCGACTACGCTTCTGACTTTGACCTGCTAACTTCCTTATTTAGTGCAATTTGGATATCCACGATTCCTGCATTTGGATTGTCATTAGAATTCTTAATATACCAAGTCAGCGCGTGGTCCTGCGGGGCGCTAACCAATGTTTCTTTTTTTATATTATCATTTGTAACTCCCTGTGCTTCCCATACGGATCTTATCATGTACCAAAACTAGTCCGGATCTTTATTTCCTACTCCCTTGAACACAGACAACTTTATCACACTTGCCATATTGACTCACGGTGGCGGTGGAGGTGGTACGGGTGAAGATGGAGGTGATGGCAGTGAAGCTGGTGGTGCTGTGGGTGGGGCTGGTATGCACGGAATTCTTCACCTTATCAAATGGATCTCACTTCACGAAGAGACCTTCACAAGCTCTTCCTCATCCCCTCGCAGAGGTGAAATCAAAGGGCTATTCTCTGGTCCCTTACTTCCTTCATTTCTGTAGGTTTTTCCACTTTGCGTAGCTCTGGACATCAAGGTAATCGCATAAGCCTCTTTTCACACCCAATATCATTTTAATCCAAGTATTCAAAGACTTTACATACTTACCTCGTGGTTCTCTGAGAAAGTGTCGCTTTGCCTCACTATAGCTGACTGAATTATCTACCGTGAACTCAGTAATGAATCCTCCTATAATCTGATTGAGCCAGTGATCAACAGTGCACACGATCTTACCCTCTGATGCTTCTAATCCGCACACCAATTCTGGCGTCCACACAATAGGATTGCCGAGTTTCCACCTTCCTTAACTATCTGCTAACTTCGCGATCCACTCGTACAACTCAGTAGGGAAAGATGCGAAGAAGATTTTGTGGATCTCTGTGTATAGGTAGCAATCTAACCACTCTTCTTTTGTCAATCACGGATTCCTGATTTCCAGAACTGCGAACTCATGAATCCTTCTATCCAACGAACCTTCAATTTCCTTCTTAGTTGGATTCCAATGATACGACATTAGAAATCTCTAGGTCCTGGCAATGGAACCATTTGTTGGCTTGAGGGGGCCTAACCTAGGTTCAAAGTTAATTAGCCAAACAAATCCATACACTATTGGCACTTTTGGCAATAGCCTGCAGAGCGTGGACTGAGGTCTCACCCAAAGCAATATGGGGGGATGCTAGAACCAAGTTTCCGCACCCTTGAGATGTATGAGGGGTCGATTTAGTACAAATATGAATAGCTTCACACAGGTCACTTCGCACAGGTATCGAACTAGATATGAGGAGAAAAACCTAATGAGTAGTTATTTCCCATAGGGGAGCTTGATTAAAATATAATAACAAGCTGGTGAATTTGCCACTCGGTTTCCTATCAACATATAAGCAATGAACAATGTGAGGGTTCCTTAGCCCACCTGTTATAGACATATTTGGGCACTACAACCCCAATCACATATGTTCATAAACCAAGGGCTTCTAAGTCCCTAAAAGTGTTGTTTCATACCCTAAAGGAGCAAGGTCATCTGATTACATCATCTCCCAGAAGTTCTCCATGAAAAAATACTCAGAACTGGTCAAAACTGGACCATCTCACTTGCTCCATGGTCAGGGTGCGATGCATCACACCTACTACACATGAGAGGTGCGATGCATACTGAAAAGTCCTTCTATAGGGTGCGATGAGCGATAATAGACAAATGGCAGAGATAATTTGCTAAGTGGATGATCAAGGGATCTTCCAGAAACTCCTCATATGACACTTGCCTCTCAGAATTCGCCCAGGGATGAGTAAGAGATCAGTGAAATCTCCAAGTGGAGCCAAGAACTATCAGTGGAATGACACTAATAAAAAACCTAGAGCTAACTCACACCTCTGAAAATATCTATATATGGATCCCGTATCCTAGAGATCTAGGGGGTTGGAGGTTGGAATTTTGTATCTTGTAAGGAAGTGCTATTGGTTTTTGGTGGAAAATCATAGTGTTGGGTGAGCTAAGCTTTTCATGAGGTGAAGAAGCGCTTTCATGCTGGGAGGATGACACTGGGTCAGATCAATGGGTTGTAATCCTCTCTTCTATTCTTTCTATCAATAAAGCTATTCAAGTTTTCCTCCATATTCTTGTATGTTTGATGATATATGCATTTGTGTGGTCAATATATATCTGGTCCTATATTGTTTATGATTGTAGATCCTAGTACTTTGAAGGTATTATGCTGCTTTTACTTTACAGGTACTCTTTGAAGCAGGGTAAGCAAGGAAGGAGTGGCAAAGATCTGTCAGAGGGGAGAAGGAACAAGTAAGGAACCAAGTGAAAGATTGAGGTTGGTATCCTTTGCTCCTCTCCTATCTACTTCTCATAAAGGAAAATGAAAGTAACTTTTGTTAGTTTGTTTCTAAGATAGCTACCCGTCTTAGTGGGACTAGCAGCTTTGCTTGGACACTAGATTTCCCGATAACACCACCATTCTACGAGAACCTCTAGTTTCCTTTTAATGAAGATGTGGATCACCATAATTTCCAACTAAGGGATTAGGGTCCTCTAACCCGGTTGATCTATATGGATATTGGTGGCCACCCACCTATTTCAATTGGATCCCCAACACTGTTTTCTACTAGTTTTCTATTTTCCAGCATTATTTCCTATTTCAACAATTTTCTATTTTGGCAGTTTTCGGGTTGTGAACTTTCGAAGCTATTTTGAGGCCTTAAATGATATTTTTGGGGAAAAAAGAAAACATGAATCAAATATTGATGTTTGCAGTAGAAATTTTTTTTCCTTGGACCTTTCTAATGGGTTGTCCTGTGTGCAAAACAAATATCATATGCCAAATTTACGACCCTAGGAAGTTGACATTCCAACGAATCACATCGGGGCCCATAACTTTTGGAACTTCATCTCCTAAGGTTAGGTTTTTGGATGTGAAAGGTTTCTTATTGTTTCTTCATGATAAAAAAATGCCTATAAACCTCATTTTAATAGAGTTTAGAATGCATGTAGCTGTCACATCTCTTCTTAGAGATACGCTATTATTACCCGAGCTAGTGCTTTCATTCTACATGTAAAAAATTTCAAGATTTTCTATTTAATAATTGAAGTTTAGTTTCGCTATATATTTGTTTTTCTGTCTCAAATATGTATTTCATTTAGTTCCTTCATAAATATATATCAATGGTATCAAAGTGGTCTACTTTTTCATTGTTTTTCTGTGAATGTCCCCGATGAGGTTAGGACATAAGGAGTTGGGACTCGAACTGCTCGAGCCCTTGCAAGATCAGCCTTGCTGACCCGAAAGAACTCCCAAGGAGGAAGAAATGAAATATAAGGGAGCAAGAGATCCTACCAAATTATTTCTCGAATAAGCCCTTAAGCGATAAAGGAATGAGATGGTGGATAATTTTTTCCACATCCTTCGGTGGATAACAATGGGCAATACATCTTCATCGAACAGACACTTAAGAGGTGTCACCCCCTTTAAGGTACAATTTAATTTTGACATTACTATATTTGAAGGCTTGATATACACAAATGCTCTAGATAAATGGCTAAATCTACTGAAAGGATATTTCTCAGTCCATAATTTTTCCGACAGAGAAAATATTACTTTCGCACTCCTTAAGGCTACTCCCAATGTTAAGGATTGGTGGGAAACTTCTTGTGAGGAAAGGTCTAAGGAAGAATCCTTATGATTTTAAGTTACACCCTCTCGAGAATCTTTCTGAGATGTTGTTAAGGAACAATATTACCCTATTGGGAGCTATGAATAAAACTACATAAAATGGACCACGCTACGACAACAAAGGGATGAAGATGTGTTAGAGTTCACATATATATTTTATATCTTACACATGAAGATGGGTATCAAGGACTCGAGGTGACATTTGGTGGTTAATTATTGTGGTTTTTTACACAAAGACATCTAGGTATAAATAGAGTTCATGGAAATCCCCTTGCTTGGTGCAACATACCGATATGTTGTCAATATCGAGTAGAAACTTAAACACAAGAAGCGAGACTTTGGATCGATGAATATGAAGCAGGGTAAGGGCAACTCCAAACCACAGAATAAAGGACAAAGCCAAGATGGAATGACAAAGGACAACCCATCAAAGGTGCAAGAAAATAATAACAATGGAAAGACGAAGAAAGACACAAGAAAGTGTTGTGAGTTCCATAAGAACTCCGCTCGCAACACAAATGAATGTCGTGTAATGAAGTGACCAGTGGTTGAGATGAAATATTTAGAGTTGGATGCATGTTCCAACTCTGAACCAAAACATGAAAAGGGGAAAGAAATCATCGATGTAGAACCCAACGCCACCGTTACCACCACTAGGGTTAAGAAAAGTGAGCTCGAAGATCTGGAGGAGGGTGAGTGTCTCTTCAACTCACAAATGTGGGTGAAGGGCACTCCATTGCAGTTCATTGTTGATAGTGGGAGTAAAAAGAAACTCATGTCAACAAAATCCATTAATTGGTTGGGCCTATTGACAACACCATACCCACAACCATACACCATCGGGTGGCTCCACCAATGGTGCGATCTTATGGAAAATGAGGAAATCAAGTGGTAGATGTAGTAGTTGCTAAAAAAGGGAACATCTGACAAAGTTCCTCACCTTGTGGGATCCCAATTGTACTTGTAAAGAAGAAATATGGGACTTGGAGACTCTGCATTGATTATTGATCGTTGAAAAAAATAACATTCAAGAACAGATACACGATCCCATGAATTGATGACCTTCTTGACTAGCTCAAGGGGGCTAAGTACTTCAACTAGATTAATTTGAAGTCTTGCTATCACCAAGTTCCAATAGAACCCATCGATGTATGGAAGACTGCCTTCAAGTCCAAGGAAAGTCTCTTTGAGTGGTTGTTCATGCCCTTAGCGCTGACAAATGCCCCCGACAACTTTTATGAGGCTGATGGATGACATATTATGGACTTTCACTAACTTGTTTGTGGTTATATATCAGGATGATATCCTCATCTTCATCAAGAGTTGGGCAGAGCACTTTCAATGCATTCACCAGGTCATTCAAACCTTGAGGCAACACAAACTATGTGCCAACTTGGAGAAATTCTCCTTTGGCATAGACTAGGTCCAATAACTGGGCTACATAATTGATGAGCAAGGTGTGCATGTGAATCCAGCTAATATCCAAGTCATTCCAGATTGGCTAGCCCCGACGACTCTAGAAGAGCTTTGCAGATTATTGGGACTTGCTAATTTTTATTAGAGATTCATTATGGAGAGGGAAAAATTATTCTTAAAGGGAGACTGATTTTACATGGTATGGCACTGATTTTTCCAAGGCTGATGGGCAGTGAACAAAATTGTTTTCATCACAGGTTTGAGCCATTTGCTATATAAATTATGGTCATTTCCAGATATGATTTTCCTATCATGTAGATTTCAGTAATTTCCAGATATGATTTTCCTATGTATTCTTGAATAGAAAATTATAATTATATTCAAGGGTATCATCAAATTATCTACTATGATTTTCCTCCTAGTTTGGAGCGTTTCCTAGGTGTTGTCCTTCCATGGCATTGTAAACCTTGAAATTTGGATTTCAATAAAATATGAGTGTTTGCCTCAGAAAATGATTAAATGTTCTTTCAAGTTTGCTCACAATTTTATTGACAAGGATCAAATGTAATTTAATTTTAATACGAAAGTTGTGCTCATTTTTTTTTCCAAGGAAAATTGTAATGTTATTAATGAAAACAAAATTACATGTTGTAGATGTTATGAAGCATTTCATCGGCAAGTCAAAGACTGCTGATCATAATTTCAATGAAAGCAAGTAATAATGTACAATGGGGGAGATAATCATGCTTTTCTCCATTTTTTCTTTTCAACCTTACGCCACTCCCCTTGAGTCAGCATCAAAGATACCAGTGTAAGCAAAGTGTGAGCCTCAGGTCGAGGGTTGTCTTTATAAATGTCTGAATTGTCTGATGTGTGTAGCTGTTTGGATCCACTGATATCCATTGTTTCTAGTATCTTTGTTGGCTGAGAGTCCATTAGATATTGTGGAATTAATTCCTGTGCTTCTGGTTCTTTGTTCATGTGGTTGTTCTCGCTGAGTATGGGCTATTCCACATCAACTTCCTCCTCCTCATTAGAGAGTGGTGTGGGAAATTTCCATCCCTTGGGTGGTTTCCCCGTTTTCTTCTTTCGTTGTGTATCTTTTTTGGCTTCAGGGCACATATTTTGTAGATGTCCTGTTTGCTGGCAGATTCTGAATCTAAATGTTGTATTTTCATAATCTATTATCTGTGTCTAGCTCCACAATTTGTGCTTCAGTTGAATTCAGTATGCCAAGCCTTTGTTAAGATCTACTTCCACACAAATTCATGTGAATGTGAAAATTCTTTCCTCCAGTATTTTTGTCTCCATTTTAATGTAACGCCCAATGGAGTTACCGATACCTTCAAGGACTTGTTGGTTCCAAAGATGTAATGGGAGGTTGTGCAAACGAACCCAAACTTGCATCCTAGAAACAACCATTTTATTTGCATTAAATTCTAGAAACCATGATGTGATGAAGAGACCTGTGGATCCCCAGAACCATGGTCCCTCCCAAAATATAATGTCTCGAGCTTCTTTTGTAGGGAAATTTACAATGAAGAAACTGTTGGAACAGAGGTAAATTTCACAGGGTGTAGGCCGATTTGTGAAAATCTAGTGGAAGAGCTCAATAGGTTTTGGCAAGAAACAGTTGAATTGACAGATTATAGCTTGTTTTTCAAAAGTATTGTAATGCTCATATGTTTCTAGTATATCTATGTTTAATTTTGGGGTATAATTCAGTTGCTCCATAATATATGGATTGGGTTTGGTTCCAACTTGCTTTGGTGACACTCTAGGTGTATTTTTCCCATAGAGGATGTTCTTGAATGAAAGTCCTCCATTTTTGTGCTTCTTGTGTGTTTCTGTATTTTTTGTTGAGTTGCTCCCAATGCATCCTCCTGTATAATTTGTTTTACTGTAGTCTATTGCACCGCCTCCCAGCCTCAGATTGGGTATTATGGTGGACACAGGTAATATATTGTAGTCCCTGAGGGGCTTGGGGCGTTGGAGTGCCCTCCGCCCAAATCAGATGTTGTAACTCGACAAGATATCCAACATGATGGGAGATGAGATTCTTCAAGTGCAACACATAGTTTGTTGCATGTCCCAAAGCATAAGAGACATCCCAGAAGGGGTTTTAATAAAAATTTGAAATCGAAGAGGATTTACTAGAGGTCCGGGCTTTGTTTCCATCTGTGGATGTATAGTCCGAGCAACATTAGATGCATCACACTGGATGAAGGTCTCTGTGTTCTCCTTCAAGGTTCTGTTACCTGGAATTCGCTGGTCGGTCTCCCTTTTATGATCAGTAGACCACCCAATAATAGGTATCCTGCCTAGCGCTCAAGACCAAGTTGGAAGTGTGTTAATGGGGAGCATTATGTTTTCCCCCACATATAGTCCATGAGGTAGATCCGGCCAGGGCATTGGAGTACCCTTGTTCTTGCCTTGCAGATAGGGTGGGCGATCTTTGTAGCCAATGATTACAGAGAGCCTCCCTCTGTATGGTCTAGCTTCCCATATAGTGTTGCGCTTCCAGTGTTCCCTTTGCTGATTCACACCCTTGGTTGTTCCATGCCCCCTTGCATCACCCTCAGTCATAGGCAGGCCACAATTGAGGAGCATTTCACCAATATGAAGATGTTCAGTTGCTTTGTGCCCGAGTAGATATACAAACCCTAAGCAACAATACAACCATGATTGTTCCCACCGAGATGGTTCCTCGGATGATTCCCAACCAGGGGACTGGATCCATCATTGACTCTATGCTTCGACTTCCCTGCAGCCCATCAAGCTGTCCACGGGATAGAGAATGGCATCGATGCCCCAAACCCCATTGTTGTGTAGAGTAACCCTAACCTTGTATTCCATTTTTCCACTAGGAGAGGAGTTCGATAAATGCTAACTAATCAAGTTGTGCTCATGTTTGAACTTATTTGGGTATCAAAATTTATATCAACAACATATTCATTCATATGCAAAATAAAAATCAGTTTATGATGTTTCAATTATGGAAAGTATTGGTTTTGTGCATGATTATTTGAGAGTTAATATAAAAAAGGTTACTTATGGTAGTTCCTTGGTAGTTGTTTTACAAAATCTCACTAAGGCCTGACTAGAAAAAAAATCATAATTTTTTTGTGAGCTTTAAGGTATTTGCAATGAGGAATATTACAATGATATCAGAGCATGATCTTGGCCATTTATGAGGAATCCAACAAGATCATGAAATATTTGGGCATGCATACACAATTATTGGTGGGACTATGGACATTCTAGTGACTCAAGGAAGGAGTACACATGGGATCATGAATGAGATGTTTATAAATAATGGGAAACTAATAAAAATGTTGGTTCAGTTGAGTAGTGGTAAGAGGGTAAACCAGAATCTTCCTCATTTTTATGACAAAGACCCTAGATATGTACATGCCACAAGGGTTAAGCCATCTAAACCATATAGGGGAGGTTAGCCGAATCACGACATACATATGATAGTGGGAAAGATAACCCTCCCTAGCTTTGATGGTTCAGTTAGGAGCTCTGTTAGAGAGTGGGTGCAAAAACTAGACACATACATCTGGCTAAACCCCATGAGAGAGGTAGATTCCATTAAGTATGCCATTTTGATTTTGGATGGAAATGCATAGGAGTGGTGGTATCATGGCATGATCAGTTTGGGTCATGTATGCATCACATCATACAAATAGTTCACACAAAGGCTTGTAGAGAGATTTGACCAGGAGGACACCATAACCCCTCAAAGGGAGTGGATAGGATGGGGATAGTTAGATGATGAGACCAAGAGAGACCTATAGAGGAGGAAATTTTGCTTCACAGGTTTGGAGATGTGGACCCCAAGGTGTAGGTACACTAAGCACAAGGCTCACTACATGGAGGTGATTCCTGACATCAAGCACAAGGAGGAGATTGTGCATGAGGCAGATAACCATGGTGGTTGTGGGGAGGACTTGGATCAACCTAGTGTGAATTAGGAGTCATCACTATTAGGGAGCCCATTGTCGGCTCAGGTTGATATGTTTGTAGAGAGAGTAGAGAATGCACCCATAGGGCCATCCATTTACAAGGTGCTAGTAGGCACAAAGGTACCCAAAGTTGTGATATAGTTGAAAACAAAAAACCATGTACAACAATATGGAGAGAACATAGAGGGTCGTGAGCTAGATGAGGATGTTATGCATTATGATACATTCGTGGAGGGGAAACTAGTGAGTCATGTTGAGCCCATGGTGGAAGAAGATGAGCAGTCATATTTTGGGCTTGCCATCGATGGGGAGAAGACAAATGTGTAGGAAATCAACAAAGTTGCAGTACTTATAGATAGTAGCTCTCTTTAGGCCTATATAGATGAGGCCTGCAACACTATTAGGTTACCTCTGCACATTGGAGATAGGGAGGCAAAGTTACCTAAATAGATATTATGCATTGATCAGGATGGTTGGATGAGGAGACATGAGTTGTACAGGATGCAATATTTGCATGATGGAGTTGTTAGGTGTACAAGTGTTCTTGTATCCAGTACCTCTCACGGGGTTGGGTAGTGAGAAGTATTGAATTGGTATCTGATGGAGAAAGCTAGGTGCCTAGATATATCCATGGCTATAGTTCAAAAATGGATGTGGATTACCAAAGGGGTTCAAGGTCCATACTATTGTTGGGATCTAGGTGGGATTACCCATTGCATCATGTATTCGATAGGTGATGGTAGTAGCCGCGCAATGGAACTTGTGGTTGGGCACACACTCACTTTCATATATCCATTAGAGTCTTGAAAAACACTAGTGACAAGATGGATTGACATGGGAGCAGGAATATTTCGTGAGATGTCATGGTATGCTGACCATACATGGGGTAGTAGGATGAATAACATACTTTGATAGAAGCTTGTTGGAGGAGGTGGCATCGGTAAACCACCCGACAGGGCATTGTATGAAAATGATGCTCTTCCATTGATGTATTGGGCATATGAGTCACTAAGGATCAACGCAATAGTATTATTCCCATTAGCATGTGAGGAGTTAGGCCACTTAGGTCTACCAAGATAGATGACAAGATATGACTCACAACATGGTGGTTTCACTATTCAAGTGGCACATGCGAGATACTAGGTGTTACAAGGTAGTGCTATAGTAGGAAGTGGTATCTAATGGCGCAAAAAGATATGTCATAGAATTCAGTGCCATGCAAAGGAGTTTGGGGATACATGTATGAGTGCATTAGTGTGTGATGTTTCACATTGAGATTCTGGGGCATTTCCTCCAGAGAGATCTCCAGGAGGGAACATTAGGCATACCATTGGGTTTAGCTTACCTTGGATCGATGATGATCATCTCTTGATCATACCCCTCGAGATTCACACACCTAACTCTCCTTCCTATTGATTACAATCACAAGGGATGTGGTTGTCCTTCCTTAATGCTCTCAATGCAAGCATAGGGACACGAGAGGCTCATGGGAGATAGTTGGATGGGACACAATGCATCATGAGAGAGACTACCGAACTGTAGCATATGTTTAGAATGTGATTTGGAAGATTCAAGCTTGAAGATGGCCCGATCCACTATAGAGGTAGCGTATGCTCGGTCCTTGAGATCACACTTAGGGATATGCATGACACACCCAAGGTAGGAAATCCCATGGTGTTATAGGAGCATATACAATGGGTGATCGACCTTTCTTACTAGAGGATGTTTAGACTCGAGATAGTATTAGGGTGCATCATTAAGAGACATGATATTAGAAATCATTGTGTTATGGTAGGTGCAGGGAAGTGTAGCATGCATAGTATTGATTTATGACATATGGAGTCTATATATTGATTGTATGCAGGGACTAGAGACGAGGCACAGGTGGATTCCATCAATTTTTAGAACTATGCCACAATAGATCTAGCTATGGGATCGAGGGATTTAGTTGGATGATAGATCACTTAATTTAGTGATGAGTGGATTCATGACAAAGAGTGATCTAGATCACTCGTGGGTTGACATATGGAGGATTATTGAGGCCTTAATTGTATGGCAAGGTAGGTTTTCCCTGTTGTTGCTTAGGATCGAGATTAGCTATGGATGGGTAGGCTTTGACATCATGGAGATGCCTGTGATGGATGTGTTTGGATTTTACATATACTTTGTCATCAGATTCTAGGACAAGAGGATACAATATGATACAATGGACAGTCAATCATAGTTAGAGTGGCATAACATTAACATGGTGGTATCATTTTGAGAGTAGCAAGGGGCCCTGAAATTACAGGGCTTGGAATTTTAGCTACCTTTACGGATGAGCTGGTATCTACAGGGGGAGTTCATGTAGATATTTCATTGGGTTTCAATTCTACGAAGAATATTTCACCCTCTATTGATTTGCTGATGACTTGGGGAACCACACTAGTATGGCAAGATGATCAACCAGAAGGGACCATGGAGAGCTCGTGAAGATGAGGGTTCCTCTCCACATAGGTTGGATTGCATCTTAAGGAGTCTTCCATTGCAGGACATGGGATTGGGTTCTCTATAGAGGAATTTCTTGAAGAGTTGATAAATATTCTATATTATCAAGGTTATCTACTTATTGGTGATATGTAGAGTGTTTCCGGTGTATATGTCTTGTTGGACCATGAGTGGAGAGAGGGGTGCTTCACATTGAGCAGGATGACTCAGGATCATGGTATCAAGGGATCCTTTGTGACAGGGTATTGAACATAATTGGGGTGAGTCAGTTGCATATTTCAGACCCTGGTATTTTTTGTGGTGATAGTTTGGGTCAATAGAGAGAGAACACTTGTTCGTGCATTTCTTGAGGACAAGTAATTTTTGGTAGGGAGGAATATAATATCCCTAAATTTTACGGTCGTGGGAAATTACTAAGGAGTTGCTCAATTGTGTTGAAATTATGTAAAAGGGTCAATTGTAATTAATAAAAGGGGAAATTATTATTATTATTATTAGAAAGTGGCGGAAAAATAATACTTTATTAGAGAATGGCAGAAAAATAGTATTTTATTGGAGATTGGCAACAAAATAGTAGTTTATTGAAGAATGGTGGAAAAACATTATTTTATTAGAAAAGGGTGGGAACACATTATTTTATTAAAATGGTAGCAAAAAGTCATTTAGTAGAAAAAGTGATCCGAATGGAAAATGACATCAACCCATGGTATTCATCCACCCATGTTATTCATCCACCCATGGAATTTACCCATGACATTGTAAGTGGCATCCACCCATGGTATTTATCCACCCATGGAATTTGCCCATGGTATTATAAATGGAATCTACCCATGGTATTTTCTAGCGGTATTATGACATCCACCCATGGTATTCATTCACCCATGGAATTTACCCGTGGTATTGTAACCGAAAAATACTATAAGTAAAGAGTCACATTTTGTAAAAGGATAGTTTGTTCGCCACAATGTAGTTTTTACAGTTATTGTTCATTTTAATAAATTCCATTGGTGGATGAATAACATAGGTAGATGAATACCATGGGTTGATGTCATTTTCCATTCACATCAAAAAGCCCCCACCAATAAAAATAATATTAAAAACAAGTCTAGAAGCATGGGGAGAAATTATAAAAGTAGGATGGACTCATTTGTTGAGAATTTATTCATATCACATCTCATTGACAATGAAAATAAACTCAAGTGAGGCTAAAATTTAAAGGTTTCAAGTGAAACTCTAAGGTGATTTCAGTGGACTTCGAGTGCTAGCCTAGTTAGTCTTGGGGAAGTTCACTTCAGGTCTCCCTGTTGTGTTTATGGAAGGGTTATATAAATATCCAAATATACCATTCTAGATTTGAAGCTTGTGATGAGCCTCATCATTGGGTACCTATATGGACCATTAATACACCTCCTAGCTTATTCAAATGAACTCTTCTCATAATTTATTACATATTTTGATTGTATTTTTCTTAATGAGAATAGTTAAAGTGAGATATTATGCCTAGTGGACTAATGTGCATTGATTGCAAGTTTTTGAGAGAAAATCATGGAAATTTTGGCTAATTAAGGGCTAAAATTGGAATGAGACAAGGAGGAGAGATTGTAGGAGGTATATCCTCCTCTTTTACCCCTCACTCATTCAAATATTCCTCCATCAATCATACTAGATCGGAGTACAAGCAACCAAGTCATGGAGATCAAAAGGCAGCCGAGCAAGTGACAGTTGATGAGTCAGTTTATCTCGAGTTTGGAGCCAAGCCTACCTAGATTTAAGGAAGTCATTAGAGAATTTATTTGTATAAATAAAGAGGCCTAGAGCCTCATTAGGATTTGAATTTTTACTAAAAACACTAGTCATTTTCGAGTTCAAGACTTGTGGAAGACAATGTTATGTAATTTTCTTATTTGATAATACGAATGAGCATTTCCTTGATCTAGCACTGAGTTGACTCAGAGAGTTGAAGCTCTTGGGTTAGGGCCCAAACCTAGTAGCAAAGGCTCATCTTCTTGTATTTGTATGTGTTGGTGCACTAAGATGTCTTTTTATAGGCAATCTTAATTCCTACATTAATTTTCAAACCAAGGTAAGTCTTTTTATCTCAAGAGTGTTAGAACAATCTATGTAGTGAATTCAGAGGTTAGTTAAAGATAAATCACTGCAATCACTAATAACTATCTCTTCAACTCAATTCAGACAACTCTTAAAGAAATAATTAAGGAATAAATGACTTTGAAAAATCTCTTAACACATTCTGCAATTTTGTCTACTTATTCCAAAATCAAATGAATTTGAATGCAAATGCAAAGAATCACGCTTAGAAATATTTAAATATAATTAAAACTAACTCACTCGATAAAGAAAGAGAACTATAAAAACTGAACAATAATGTTAATCTATCGCAAATCAGAATTGAATGACAAATCCATATTGAACAACAATCTCGATTGAACGACAATTCCCAATTGAATGACAATCTCGATTGAATGACAATTCTTAATTGAATGGCAATCAAGAAAATATGATAAATGATTTCTAAACAACAAATGTTCTCTGTAAGAAGATTATGGAAATGAATTAACACTATCTCTAAGATCTATGGTATCATAACTCATAATGAACGACAATCTACTACTGAAAGTAGTATAACCAATTAGATCAAAGCATTACTTAGATACATCACACAACTAAGTATCAACCAAAATGAACAACAATATGAATTGGAATCGTCAATCCTCATAATAAGCGAAATAATATTAACTGAATATTAACAATCAATAAAGATTCAAATGGAAAGGTTATAACACAAGAAAGTAGTAGAACTTCTCTTGAGTGGGCCCATAGTCACTACAAGTCTCCGCTAAGGAATACTCAAAATATAAGTGAAGATCAAACACAGTCTTTCATTAATATAAGTAACCAGATTACAACGTCACTGAGATAAAAAATATTATATGTCTCAAAAAGAATAATTATAAATTACACAAGTCTGAATTGAACTTCGTTTGCTTTTTGACCTTATATATAATAGTAAAAGAGTAAACTAGATAAAAGCGAACCCTTAGGATCAGGGGATCTTGAGGATTTCGCAATACATAATCTGATTCTATCATGAAATAGTATTGGTCTGCCTGGTCTCTCGTTGGCTTGCCTGCTTCGGATGCTGTCTTTCCGTTATACGACCTGGTTCTGCTTTGTTAAGTGAATGAATATTGACCAATCCAAGTCTTCTACACACAAGGATAGTAAAAAGTTAGTTTCCTGTGCTATATTTATCTAATTTGTTACCAAGTGCTTTCATCCAATCTTTAACTGTAATTTACTTTATTTCAATTCATAAACAAAGATAATTGTGTAAGGATAAATACAAAATAAAGAAATTACTCAGGAGAAAATATACCTTTTTTTTTACCCAACATACTCGCCAGCTTACCTTGTTGCATGTCCTCATGCAATTAAATAGTTGATGTGTAGCTGAGTTAGGGAGTAGGAAAAATATACCTCCTCCTTATAAAGTCTAAATCCATTTTTCTTCTTTAATATAGCAAAAGCCTGGGTAACATCTTGATCCTTCAAGGTGTAATCACAACGATACTTATATGGAGGATACCATATGATTGGAGTCCTATACCTACATCCTATCCATTCAGGTCCCATAGTCAAAATCATGTTACTGTATTTATAGAGACGAGAGGAGGTTTCTTTAAAGTTCTGATATCCAAACGATCTCTATTTCTAACAGCAATGTTGGAGGCTTCCAACCTTTGTCTAGTTGTAGATAAGGCTTCTTCCTTAATCTCTTGGAAGTACTCCTTTCTAGCTTGTATAACATCTGTATGAAATGGCCCCTGTTGACCTATAACATCGTCTCGCTTCATGAATTTCTTGTATTTACTTAAGAGCTATAGGGGTTTGGTTGGTTCCCCTCTTATCCATATGTCAATTCCTTCTTCATGCCTCCTGAAAGTATTGTGGGCCTTGGCCCACCTGAGTTGGTTAGTAGCGAAAGAGAGAAATGCCTGGAGTTGTACATGCCCTATAAAGGGGCCAGGGTTGTTGTCCCTGTCGTCTTCTAGAAATAAATTGTGCATATAAATCTCACAAAGGATGCATTGTACCTGCTCGTTCTATTCGCCAAATTATTTTACAAAATCCACGGTGGTTTTGATTTCCATAGGCTTACCAACCTTAGCAGCTTTGATTTTCAGCAAGAGGAACCTTTCTAGGAGGTATAAGGCATAGTTTGTAGTAGGGCCTCTACATCAAAAGGTGTCTGAATAAAGAGAGCACACAGTTTCCAATTGCTCTTTAGCCTTCTATAATTTCTCCCATGCTTTCTCAACCTTTTTCTGTTCAGCCCTAAATTGAGCAAAGGTTTCATCCTCAATTATGGTTAGTGCCGAAAACTTTTTCTTTAATTCTTGATGTACCTTTAGGGGCACTACCTCCTTGTATTGGGCTAATTCCTAATGCACCTTCAGTAATTCATTCTGCAATCTACTAATAAATGCTTCCTTGATTAGGGGAATATAAGTAGGTGTTTCTTCTGTTTGGGTTTCTGCTTCTTGGGTCTCCATGGGATCGGTTTGAACATAGCTTCAGCTACCTCTTGAATCATGTAATGACCAATTGGAATGTCCTCTTCAGCATCTATTTCAACAACAATATCCATGGTAGGGTGGTCCGTTTGGGTCTCCCGTGAGAAAACACAGGGGTCCTCGGTTTGCATTTCAGTGTCTTCTACAAGGCATGGGTCTGTCCGATTTTCCTTTGGATAGGCCAAAATATCGTCAGTTTGGGTCTCAGCATCCCTTCCAGAACAATGTTCTGTCTGTGTGCCTGTGGTCTCTTTTTCTACTTTCAAATTCTTGGCTCTAATGGCCTCCTTTAACCACTGCCTTAGTTGCCCAATTATTCGCTTCTATTTCCCATACTTCTTAAGTAGTTTTTTGAGCCTGTCCCCATAGGACTTATTTATCCCGAGACTTCCAACCAGTGATGGATTAACTGCATTAACCTCTAGTTCCTGTATAGGTGGTAATCTGTCAGCATCAGGGAGGGTTCCATCTGGAACTGTATCTCCCAATGGAGCTTCACCTTCTAGCTCTGCTTTATCATGTATTTCTCTTTCAGGATATCCCAATACAATGATGTCTCCTGAACAATTGTCATTCTCTGGGTTTTATTATAGGTAGGCCTCGTCCTTAGGGGACTTAGAAAAAATAGTGTTATCTGGTTGATTTTCATCTACTAGGGTTTCATCTACAAAGTTTTCTTCAGTTGGAAGGTCCACTGGATTGATGTCTGCTGCCTGATTTCCTTCTCTAGTGACATCTTCTTCATGTACCTCTGCTTCAAGGGGTTTTTCCATAGAAGGAATTAGTTCCCTCTATTCTTCCACGAAATTAGTGCATGGGAGGGTTTGCTCATGACCAAGGCTATGAGTAGGGGCAGACTAGTTGGGGGTGCAATTCTATTCTTCAGCATTCTCGGATTGTTCTTTACCTTCTCCAAATATTCCCATGTTTTCCAATACCTTGGCCACTTGCTTCTCATAGTCTTGCAAAGGGGAATTTTGCGGACTTGCAGGTGGTGTGTGGGATGGTCCAGCCTCATCTACTTGAATTGGGATGCTTCATTGGGCTCTCACTCACATAGAGTGCCTACGCTTTGCTGGGTTCAGGGGCACGGAGGTATTCTTTATTTTTAGTGTCCTTCTCAGACCTAGGGTTCTTGGCCCTTATTTCTCTGTTACTGTGTTTTCTGTGGGTGGAGCTAAAGTAGGATTTAAAAAATTATCCCTAGTTAACTATTGCTAGACCAGTCCGTTCATAATAATTAATTTAATCAATTGGTGATTAATAATTACTTTGTGTGGGGCCTTGGTTGTCCTAACTTGACAGGCGACATCATGTAATACAAAATTCAAATAAAATGGAAAATTAACTGAAATTTTCTCTTTTAAAATGGCTAGAAGTTTAATTTGGCAGGGGTTTACCACATCATGTCGACCGTCGTAGGTAATGTATCTTTGCACGATGATGGCTAATTCTTGCCATGACTGCCTTAATGCCGAAGGATGGATCCCTTTTCTTGTTCGCACCAGTTGCTCTCCTGGATCCTGGAATGCTTCAATCACATTGTGCAGATGGACATGTTTTTTCTGTCCATTTGGTTCCTCCAGCTGAAAGTCCAATGACTTCGGCTATGACTGCTTAAGAAACTATTATACTTCTGCCTTTGACTATGGTGTTGCCATTCTGCAAATTCTGCAAAGATTCCAACGTCACATCCTCATGAAAATCCTGCAACCTATTCAGATATTGTAGCCATCCTATGCACTCAAGAATTGCATGAGCTTGATCAAATACCATAAGAACTAGCGGTTCATTCTGGATAACTCTTCCTCCCATGGCTGCTGTACCTGTAACTGGTTCACTTGTATGCAATTGTTTTACACTTCCACAATCCAGAACAGCAACAGAAAACATTACATCAATTAACAGAGAAATGACGATGTTTTGGGAATTAATATCATATTTAGTTAAATCATTGGTCTCGTCAACCATACTTAACGAATGATCATAAGTCTACACGCTAGCTGTAATGGCTGCCATCCTTTCCCTAATCAGAAATACTTGCTAATTATTACTCATTGATAATCATCATTCAGTCCTTCCCCGGAAGTTAAATCAAATGATTATCGCACAATTGTTCATAACTCACACATGTCGTGGGTATGAAGGCCATCCCCCCTCTGATGAGAAAAGGGTGTCCACGTCCTTTCAACATGTGAAAAGAAAGAAAAAACATTAACAATACATAAATGTCGGTAACCAATTCTAAAAACGTTGTGTTAATCAATAAAGCAATTAAAGCAATACACGACATTAGATGTGAAATGGCCGAAAAGAAAGCAAAACAAAGATTTTAATGCATTATGTCAAAAGATTTTCACCATAAATGGTATTAATGACAAAGGCATAATCAACAATATATATTAATGACAGGTGTAAAATGATGGACAATTTGGAATATAATGAATATATGATAGAAGTTACCATGCAAATCACTTGTAAGAGTGTTGTTCAAATGGAAACTCCCTTTAGAAACAAATCCATGGGTGATAACAGCTTAGAGAACATTTGGTAGCGTAAGATGATACCTCAATACCATAAGCAGAGCCACTACTGCCTGCAGGCATTCATAGCCTCGGCAAGATTGCTTTTTAACCCCACAAATGAGGCAGAGTCCTCCTTTTTGGATGTAGATGGTTCTTCTTTTTCTTATCATAAAGAGACCACTATGTTGGCATGGTGACCAAATGACCATAGTGCAATTCACCAGGATATAACAAAGTGATCAGGTTGGCTCCTGATGAGACCCCTTGCTCTTCTAAAATTTTTAAGCATTAAGAAGGTCATTACCTTGGTTTAGTAGCCAATTGGAATTTCACTTGTTAGATCCTTATGATCATGGTAGGCTGGCTCGTGATGAGACCCCCTATCCTTTTTAAGACAATGTTTGATTCTTTTTCACATCCCATTATGTCCATTTTTCTAGTGGAAATTTTATTTGTTAAAAAGAGGGAGGCTCATTTTCTCCTTAAGAGTCATGGATGGTGTAAGAAGTAAGAAGATTCCAATGAAAGTTTATACTCTTACCCCCATATCATCATGTTAATGAGATTTATCTAGTTGAAAATGTAAAATATAATCCATCATGGTTTGAAAATAATGAATCATTTTATGATGTGTCCAAAGAAGAGATGTTTAGTCAGTCACTATAAAAATACACCATATCAACTTTTGAACAAAGATAACCATCAAAAGGCTTCATGAGTCATAATGGTATTGTCATTACTATTTTTTCTTATATCAAGCACAAATCCATTCAAATGGTGTTTATTCACAATAAAAAGGAGAAAAGAAAGAAAATATGTCATCATGACCGTTAAGAAAAATTCACAATTTATTCTATTAAAAAGACAAAAAGTGGTGTTCAATCGATTGAACAACAATCGTTCAATCGTTTGAAGAACAAAAACCACAAACAAAAGTGTTGTTCAATTGATTGAACAATAATCGTTCAATCGTTTGAACAACAAAAAATAAAAATACGAAAGTTCTTTTCAATTGATTGAACAACAATTTTTCAATCGTTTGAACAACAAAATCAAAATGAAAAAGTGTTGTTCAATTGATTGAACAACAATCATTCAATCGTTTGAACAACAAAATCAAAAAGCGAAAATGTGTCGTTCAATCGATTGAACAACAATTGTTCAGTCGTTTGAATGACAAAATAAAAAAACAAAAATGTGTTGTTCAATCGATTGAACGGAAATCGTTCAATCATTTGAACAATAAAAAAAATAAATGAAAATGTGTTGTTTAATCGATTGAATGAAAATTGTTCAATGGATTGAACGACAATCGTTCAATCATTCAAACAACAAAATAAAAAAATGAAAATGTGTTGTTCAATCGATTGAATGGAAATCATTCAATCATTTGAACAACAAAATAAAAAATGAAAATGTGTTGTTCCATCTATTGAACGACAATCATTCAATCCTTTGAACAACACTTATCAAGCACATAAAGCAATAAAAATTATCATATTTACATGGTACTGTCTATTCTTAATTGCAACCAATAAATAAAGAGTATATACATTATTTACAATTTCTAACAAAATCTCAATTTTTTGAAAGAAACACCATGGAAGGGTCCTTGCATACCTGCTTGTAGAAAGATTCCTTGGTGAGCAGTTTGTGATAGAGGTGTACTCGGTGTCCATTCACCTTAAAAGAATGGCCAAATCCGTCAATGGTAGCCAAGGTATGAGTACCATTATTATGCACTTCTTGAATCTCATAAGGGCCGAGCCATATTGTTTGCAACTTGCCTGGGAAATCTTGGAATCTGGAATCGTAAAGCAGTGACCAATCCCCTTTTTGAAATGTTTTCTTCTTGATAAGGATGTCATTCCATTTTTCCCTTTGTTGTTGAATAATTTTAGTTCATTGCAAAGCAAGCAGTCGAGCCTCTTTTAGTTCATTAATCTGCTAGAGTCGCTTGGTCTGGGCTTTTGTTAGATCCAACCCTACTTCCTAGGCCATCCTTAGAGTATTTATTTAAAATTTGATTGGAAAAATAGGTTCTTTGCCAAACACGAGCTAGTGTGAAGAGTATCTAGTAGTATTCCTCCAAGTCATGCGATAGGCCCACAAGGCCTATGGAAGTCTAGTAGCCCAGTCTCGTCGGTGTGTTGAGACTGTCTTGGTCAGAATCACTTCAATGAACTATTGGTGATTTCGACCTCCCCGTTCGCCTGTGGGTGATATGGGGAAGTGATCCTATGCATAATATGGTGATTCCTGAGAGTGGTAGTAATCTTATGTCCTGTAAATTTCACTCCCCCATCTGTGATCACTTCTCACGGTAACCCATACCACACAAACAGTCCAAAAAGGAAGTTAATCACAACTTCCTCTATGGCTCTTGGTAAATCTAATGTTTCCACCCATTTCATCACTTAATATGTGGCGACCAGTATGTAGGCCTTTTGATTGGATGGTGGATGGAATGGGCCAACAAAGTCTAAAGCCCGCCTTTCGAAGGGTTCTATGACTAGCTGTGGTTGTAGAGGCATTTCATCATATTGGCCAGGCTTGCCCATCCTTTGATAGCTATCGCAAGCCTGGGCATATTTCTTAGCATACTTAAAAATAGTGGGCCAATAATAGCCCATCTGTAATACTTTATGTCTTGTCCTTCGATCTGCAAAATGTCCCTCGCAAGGCTCATCATGGAAATCTTTCAGGATGTCATGAATCTCATCCTCGCGAATGCATCTGCGTATACACATGTCGGTGCTTGTGTGAAAAAGATATCCACCTATCCAAGAGAATCGGGCGCTGCGCTGAACGATAAACTTCCTTTCTCTTGCTGTCAAAAGCCTAGGTAGCTTCTCAATTGCCAGATAATTTGCCACATTTGCATACCGGGGCGACTTGATTTCCATGACAAATAGATGTTCATCTGAAAATTGGTTGTCTACTGCCAGTGGATTATTCACCTTCGGGATTCATGATAGAAAGTTAGCAACCGGGTTTTCCTTCCTCGGACAATCCTTGATAGTAATATCGAACTCCTGCAAAAGCAATAACCCTCATATTACTTGACCATTTGTGATAGGTTTATTAGCTATATACCGAATGGCAGAGTAATCAGTGTATAGAAAGACTGGGTAGCCAGTTATATAGTGTCTAAATTTGTTTATTTCATAGATAAAAATTAAGAATTCTTTTTCTCTCATTGTATAATTAAGTTATGCAGAAGTGAGATTTTTTCTAATATAATATATAGCATAAGGTTTCTTGTCCTCCTACTGGCCAAGGACAACGCCTATAACTACATCTGATGTGTCCGTGGATTTGTGAAAAGGCAACTCCCAGTTTGGTCCACGTAATATTGGTGTTGTTGAGACTAGTTTCTTTAAACCTGTAAAAGTTGTGTCACATTTGCTAGACCAACTGAAATCAACATTTCCAGTCAAAGCATATAGAGGCGCAACAATTTGTGAATTTTTTTTAATAAACCTACATAATACCCTATATATCCTAGGAAGCTACGTACCTCTATCTGTGTGTAGGGGGTAGGTAGTAAAAGAATTACCTGAATTTGTGTTGGGTCTATTTGTATTCCTATTGCAGAGATATAGTGTTCCAAGATTACACCCTCGGTCATCATCATGTGGCACTTAACATGCTTAAACATAACCTGGTAGCAATTCATCGTTTTAGGACTTTTTCTAATGTTTGCAATGCTTGGTCAAAGTCATCCCCATATGCAGTAAAATCATCCATATACATCTCAAGTCCTTCATTTATTAAATTGGTAAAGATGATGAGTATAGCCCTCTAGAATGTAGCTGGGGCATTACACAAGCCAAATGGTAATACTTTGTACATGAATGTACCCCAGGGATAGGTGAATGCTATTTTGTCCTAGTCTTCAGGGGTGATCTGAATCTGATTTTAGTCGCTGAAACGTGCTAAGAAGGAAAAGAACTGCTTCCATGCCAAAGTATCAAGGACCTGATCGATGAATGGGAGGGGGAAATGATCTTTCTGTGTCGCCTTGTTCAACTCCCTATAGTCTACATAGATACGCCAATTCTCATTTTCTTAGGGACAACCACCAATGGAGAGATCCATTTACTTTTTGAGATAGGATAAATAAAGTTTACATTCAACAACTTTTGTAACTCTTCTTTCACAATGTCCTTGAGATGTGGATTCAATCTCTGTTGAGGCTACTGGATGGGTTGAGCATCCTTCTCAATATAGATGTGGTGTGTACATAGTTGTGGGTCTATTCCTTTCATATCAGGATAATCCCATGCAAAAGCCCCTTTATATTTTTGTAGGACCTATATGAGCTTTTGCTACTGATCGCTATCCAGACCATCATTAATATTTATAATTTTGTCGAGTTTGATCTCTATTAGTTTGCTGTTATGAACGACAGTTGTCTGAATATGTTGATCGTCGGTATCTTTCAGAGGATCCTCCACGGCTTAATTATCCAGGATTTCTTTCAGCATTTGACACTTTACATTGCTCACATTAGCAAGCTGATTTATAAAATTATTGATACCATCGTCTCCAGCCTAACCTTTAAATTCCAGTGCCTCTGCTACTGTGAGTGGTGAACAGATGCTTTCCTCCAAGTACGCTGGTGGATGTTTACATATTTTTACAATGGGCAGACTTGGCTTGGTAGGAGGATACAACACAAGATTTTTTACAACATCCCCCTTTGCAATAGTCATGCTACCTTCTCGGCAGCCAATATAAGCATCAATTGTCGCAAGCCAAGGTTGGCCCAGAATTAAAGGGTGCCCATCTAATCTATTCTTTGGGTTTATGACAAGAAAATCTATTAGATATTCCCACGAATCAACATAAACTATGATATACTGTAAGGTTCATTTTTGCCTTGCCATTGAACGATCAACAAGTTCTAATAAAGTGGTGGTTAGTTCTAGGGCTGTAATACCAAGTGCTTGACAGGTTTCTGTTGTTAAAATATTAATGGTTGCACCTAGATCAACTAGAGTATTGGGAAAAGAGCAGCCATATATCTGAACTGCCACTATGGGATTTCCAAGATCTTCATACTTTATTGGAGTTTGCTCTCCCAGGAGTAAATTAGATAAGGTCTCTACAACGTGAATGGTGGGTGAAGTTTTTGCTTTCCTAGCAGGTTTCTTTACACATAGCTCTTTAATTGTTTTAGCATAGATGGGTATGTCTTGAATGGCCTAGAGGAGATGAATTTTAATACAAAGATTTTTTAGTTCCCCTAGAAGATCGAAATCTGGATAAACAATAGGTTTGGATATCGTTAACCTTTCGGGGAACGAGGGAGAAGCGACTGCAAGTTTTTTTAGGGTCTTCATGCTGATTTGTCTCTTCTCCTTGTTTCAGTTCGGTATTAATTACAGGTGGTGGTATATGTACAGGTGGGTTTTCAATTTTGATTGAAGGTTGATCCTTGTTTTCGTCAAGGGTGATGATACAACTTGACCTCAATCTGATTTCATTACATTCTTTCTACTCAACCTCATAATCCGAGCTTTCAATAATCTGCACCAACTAGACTGATCTGTTATTATGATTTTGATTCGATTGAGCTGGCAATTGAAGCTGCAGAAGAGGTTGGGGATTTTATCTAATGTATATAGTGCTGATAGTGTAGGTTGAGGCCGAGGACCTACCCCCATAGGTGCGTTAGATATCCCCAGAGGTCGCTGCCAATTTGTAGACCTTTTCAGATTTTGAGAGGTGGAGGCAGGCCACTGGGATTGATACGGATTTCCCTACAAAATAGGAGTAAAAGGACAATTTGGCTGGCCATTGCCCGTAAAATATTGCGTTGGCCAAGATGTCATAGTGAATAGCTGGGTTTTCCAATTTGGGTAGGGTGATTGGCCCTGCCATGATGTCCCAAGGTTTTGTTGTTGATTAAACTGTGAAGAAGGAAAGAACTAGGATGCGTCTTGTGACAAACCTATAGGTTTAGCCTGCCACTGTCGACGTTGGTTCATCTAATATACCAGCTCTATTTCTTCTTTTGCTTCCTTGAACACTGCTTTCAGCCCCGACAATGATGGACATTGTTCAGTGATGTGCTCTTTAGTACAGATAGCACATGTCTACACCATGTCTAATGGGCATTCCCATTGGCTATGCTTCTTTCAACAATGTGGGCAAGTTTTGTTCTGCTAAGGCTTATTTTTGTTTAGCCTGTAAGACGTCCAGTTGTGTTGTGAGAGTGCCTAGGATGTCCGTCTTAAAATATTCCAGGAGGTTTCTGATTTCCATCCGCATTACGCCTCCATTATGTGGTTTTCTTCCCCTACTCACGAGATCTTAGCTTCGTGTTCCTGTACGTGTGCTTCCTCATGAACACCTGATACACAAGCAGATTATTTCATCATAATCTTCCTAAGAAATATCTCATTTTCCCATTAAATTTAGAGTTTCTACCCGTTCCTATTTCATTCCTTTAATTAAGATAGCTCTTAGGACTTCTTTCGGTAAGGCAGTGTGTGGAGACCTCTGCAAAATATAATTAAACCGTTATACATATTCTTCTAGTGTTTCATTATCTTTTGTAGTCATCTTAAAAATTTCATCTTTCAATTCCCTAGTCTTACAAAAGTCCTGGTATCTTTTGAGGAAGGAGGTTTTCATCTCATCCCAAGAATTAATAGTTCGCCCACCTAGATCCATGAACCATCTTAAGGCTGCTCATTTTAGAGTGGAAGGGAACAAATTTAGCTTTTGGGGGTCAGTGGTGTAGTCATACCCTCTACAGAGGACATCAAACTCAAATAGGAAAGCATCAGGATCCTCTGTGATCATCCCATGGAAATTTGGGATGCTTTGTAGAGGAATAGCCTTCATGGGGGCATTGCCACTTGGTTGACAATGGGATACTCTAATGTCGAGGTTTGACCTTGGGGTGGTTGATCTGCCATTTAGTCAAAGATGTGCTAATAACCTTCGAGGATTTCAGGGGGTGCTTTTTGAGTAAGTGGAGGATTAGCAACCTGAGCTGGCTTTGTAGCACTACCTAGATCTAGGATCACAAGAGATCCCTGTTCAGATAGTTGTGGTTCTGCCATAATAGTCCCACTGGTTTCTCCTTCTCCTTCTCTTAAGTTACAATATTTTCCCTCTTGTAGAGGATCAGAATGTAAACTTATTGTAGCTTGAAGACTCTGTTCTTATCCTCCAACTTGGCTTTGAATCTCAGTGTAAGCTGAAGATGGTGAGCCTGCTGGTTGAGGGACAATAGTAGAACTTTTTCTAGGTACTGTCTTGAATCCTACTGATGCTTGAGACTCTACTTTTATTATGATTTCTTCTATAAAGGTCGTTCTCCCAAGGTTCACTGATCCTTTGGGTTTTGCTGATTTAAGTGGGGCTTATACTCTTTTTCTATCTTTCTATTCCTAGTAATTAATAAAAACCAATTCCTATTCAACCTCTAAGCTTTTGCTGAAAAGTGGGCTGGTAAGCAAGCACTTTACTTGCTAGGTACGCAGGTTTGTACCTTCTATTTTTAAAACCCAATTCTTTCACAACAAGATAAAAGGAAATCACTTGAAACGCTCTCCCCAGCAACGACACCAAAATTTTGGTGCACTAAGATGTCTTTTTATAGGCAATCTTAATTCCTACATTAATTGTCAACCCAAGGTAAGTCTTTTTATCTCAATAGTGTTAGCACAATCTATGCAGTGAATTCATAGGATAGCTAAAGGTAAATCACTGCAATCACTAATAACTATCTCTTCAACTCAATTCACACAAATATTAAAGAAATAACTAAGGAAGAAATGACTCTGAAAGAGCTCTTAACACATTCTGCAATTCTGTTTGTTGTTTACCCTCTCATTCTTGGGAGGCCATGGTTAGCCACTGTCGATGCCTACATTAGCTGCAAGGTTGGAAATATGACTATAAAAATTGGGCATATGTCTAAGCAGATAGTCATGTACCCTCTTGCTCAACCATCTCTATAGCATGACTTATCTTTATGGCTGGAAGAGGAGGAAGAAGATGAAGTTTACTCAACCCAACTCTCTACCTTAGAAACAACCATGGGAGGAGGACCACCGGATGAAGATGATTTGATTGAACACATACTACAAAGTCCAACTCCCAAAACATTGTCCTTAAAGGAAGTAGTAAAGGAAACCCAGAACAACCATCAGATTGATCTATGCTTAGCTGATTCAAACCCTACCTGTGTCAAAACTATAGAATTCGGCCCTAAGAGAACTTTGAAAATCAACCCATCTCTTTCTGTACACCAAGTGGAAAAGTTGTGCAACATGCTAAAGGAACATTTGGATACCTTTGCTTGGAGTTACAAGGAAATGAAGGGAGTGCACCCCTCGGTGTGTACTCACCAAATTTATATCAAAGAAGGTTTCAAACCAATCTAACAACCCCAAAGGAGAATGAATCCATCTCTCAAGGATATGGTCAAAGAAGAACTACAAAAGCTACTAGACGCAAGATTCATTTACCCTATCTTGGATAATGAGTGGGTCTCTCCTTTGGTGTTGGTTCCAAAGAAAAATGGTAAGTGGAGGATTTGTGTTGATTACAGAGAGTTAAACAAAGCAACAAAGAAGGACCATTTCCCTCTACCTGTCATTGACCAAGTGCTAGATGGAATGGCAGGGAAAAAGTTTTTCTGTTTCCTAGATGGGGTCAGTGGGTACAATCAAAGCCAGATCAACCCGAAAGACTAGGATAAAACCACCTTCACTTGTCCTTGGGGTTCTTTCTCCTATAGGGTCCTTCCTTTTGGCCTATTCAATGCCCCTTCCACTTTCTAGAGAGTAGTCCTAAGTATCTTTGCCGAGCTAGTCCATGATGTAGTAGAAATTTATATGGATGACTTCACACCCTATGGGTGAAATTTCGAGGAGGCTCTGTCCAACTTAGGTAAAGTGCTAAACAAATGCATTGAAATGAACTTGTCCCTTAGTCCCGAAAAATGTGAGTTCTTGATGACTGCAGGGACTGTTCAAGGTCATTCACAATCCCAGCAAGGACTGCAGGTGGACCCAAATAAGATAACCGTCATCAAAAGGGTCCCACCTCCGTAAAAACAAAGAGATGTTAGAAGTTTTCTAGGATTAGCTGGATACTATCAAAGGTTTATAAAAGACTTCAACAATTTAGCTTCTCATTTATTTGGGTTGTTGGCCAAAGAACCTAAATTTGTATGGTCAAAAAGCTATCAAGAGGCCCTGGACACCCTGAAGGACAAGTTGACCACTACATCTATTCCTCGAGGCCTAAATTGGGCCCTTCCTTTTCACATACATGTTGATGCCTCACAAAAAGCCATAGGATCAGATCTAGGCCAAATAGATGACAAGTTACATTATGCCATTCATGTCATCAGTAAAAATCTGTCAAAGGCCGAACTAAATTACATAGTGATCCAAAAGGAGCTCCTATCTATTGTGCATTCATTAAAAAAATTTAGGCATTACATTACATGTTACCAAACATTTATACATACTGACCATGCTGGAATTAAATATTTGATGAATAAACCTAATGTGAATGCCTGGATTATTATGTGGTTACTTTTATTACAACAGTTTGATCTAACTATTATTGATAAGCCTGGTAAGGAGAATGTTGTTGCAGATTTTTTTGTCCATATTAACTTTGCCTACAGGGGAGGAAGGAATGGTTGATGTTTAGTTACCAGATGAACACTTATTCGCCATTTCAGTTCTCTCTCCATGGTTTGATGACATAGCAAACTACTTGGTTTCTGCACAGTTCCCACCGAATTTGTCCTCCAAAGAGAAAAGCAAGATTGCAAGGAAGAGTGCCCCATTCACTTGGATTGGGGACAACCTATTCAAACTAGGCCCGGATCAAATTCTAAGAAGATGTGTCAGGGAGGGGGAAGTCTTTGACATCCTTATGGCCTATCATGATGGGCCTTATGAAGGTCACTTTGCAGCCAAGAGGACAACATTCAAGGTGTTACAAGCTGGTTATTATTGGCCCACTCTTCATCAGGATGTGAGAAAGTATACTAGTCAATGTGGTCGGTGCCAAAGGATGGGAAAGCCTACTACAAGGGATGAAATTCCTCTACAACCTCAAGTGGCTTTCATTCCATTTGACAAGTGGGGCATGGATTTCATTGGACCTATTAACCCTCCATCCAAGAAAAAGTAGTACATTATTGTGTGCACTGACTATTTAATCAAGTGCGTTGAAAACAAGGAAATCAAAGCAGCAACAAAGGAAAAAGTGGCTGAGTTCTTAAGGGAAAATGTATTTTATAAGTTTGAGTACCCTAGAGAATTGGTCACTCACCAAGGCAGCTAGTTTACATCTAACATGATTAAAGACTTGTTAATCCAACACAATATCAAGCATAGAACATCCACTCCTTATCACCCACAAGCTAATGGGCAAGTGGAGGTGACCAACTGAGCGTTGAAGGGAATTCTTACCAAAGTGGTTAGCAGTAGCAGAAAAGATTGGGTAGATAGATTAGTTGAGGCCACTTGGGCCTACAGCACCACCTGAAAGACCACCAGTGGATTCACTTCCTATGAGTTTGTCTATGGGAAGAAGACACTATTGTCCATTGACTTTGAGTACAATACATTGAGGATGGCATCCCAACTAGATCTAGATCTCAGCAGTGCACAAAAAGAGAGATTGTTCTAGTTGAATGGGTTAGATGAGTTTAGAATGTAAGCCCTCCTACACACAAAGGTGACTCAAATTCAAAAAGATTTGGCATGACAAGAACATCAAGGACAAACAATTTCAAGAAGGTGATTGGACTTTGTTGTATGATTCCAGATACAAAGATTTTAAAGGAAAGTTAAGGACTAGATGGTTAGGGCCTTATGTCATGATAATGGTTTAGTGTAGATTAGAACCATTGATGCAGAGGCTATTCATTTACTTGTTAATGGGCATAGATTGAAGGTTTACAAGAAGCCCTTGTCAAAGAAAGAATTCATTGAAGGCATCATCAAGACAGTGATGGTGGTGGAGCAAGTCTCAACTTCTACCTCATCAAGTCACTACAAAAGAAAAAAAGAAAAAAAAAAAGAGAACAAAATAAGGAGACTCAGGTGAAAACCTCCATGAAGCACCTGAGTCCCACTATTGGGTTAAGAACCTCTTGAGGCGGCTCAATGGTGTAAAAAAAAAAGAGAGAAATAAAAAGATCTCTGGGTGAAAACCTATTTTGAGGCACCCAGGGAAAGCAGCTAGGATGAAAACCTATTGGAGGTAGACTAGTTGCTTTAAAAAAAAGAAAAAAAGAAAAAAAATATACAAAAAATAAAAAAGAGAAGAAAAATTTAAAATTTTTTTTTTTAGGTCAACAGGAGGAGGATCAAAGAAAAAAGAGAGGATCAAAAGGGACCCGTCTAGTTCATGTTTTTTTATTTCTCCATTCATTATCCTTCATCATTCCATCATTCCCTTCTTTTTTTTACACATTTAGCTCAGTTTGCAAGGGTTCTGTGTTTTCTACAAGATTCCTTGTAAACCTACAGGATTCCCTGAAAACCTACAAGATGATCTTGTAGGAATTATAGTGGCTTGGGAATCCCAAAGGAAGTGAACCTAGAGCAAGGGGATGACGTGCTTATGTCAAAAAAATAAATTTCTACTTCACCATCTCATCACCATGCTTCTCTCCACCATGATCACCCCTGCATTCATCCAATAAAGTCAGTTTCAAAAAAATTTATTACAGTTTTTAGAAAAAGACAGATAAAAGAGGATGAATATAGGGAATAAGGGGACAACACTTGAAAGCTATACCTCTCATTCATCAATCCCTAGACCCCTTCTGTACCCATGCCAACCATCCTCATGCTACAGAAGTGGAATGATTTAAAAATTTGAGGAAGAGGCAGCTACAAGACATCCTGTAGTGGCCTATCCCACAAAACAAAAAATCATAGGTTGCAGTCAGCACCAACATGAATCAAAGAAGCTCCTCCAGAGATTAGCAGCAACATTAGGATCATCAACATCACCATCCAATACCTGTACATCAAAGAAAAACATTAGAGGACAATAAAAAAAGAAGGAGAAACACATGCAACAAATACACAACAAGGACTTCACTCTTCAAACAAGAAATATCAAGGCATCATTACCACAGGTGTGTATCTTTGTTCCACTCTCTTGTTAGCATGATATGATCAAACATGTAAAAGTTGTGAAAGAGTTGGTTTTATAAGCAAAAGGTGGTCAGTTAACTTGGGCACCTTCGCTCAGTCAACGAGGAGAAGATAGTTAGTCATTACACATGTGGCAGCAATCAAGTCAAGGAAAAGGAGAGATGAGGTCTAGATGAGCAGGAGTTGATTACGAGGTAAGGAGAATAAAGATGTGGTAGTGGGACCAATGGTCCAAAAATGGATACTCGTACTTCGACTGCTAGCATAACATCCCACTCAAATCACCCATATGAGAAAACAAAACGTTGATTCTCATGCATAGAGGCATTCATATTCTCGAGGCTACACACTAGCAAAGTTTCTCTTGACCCTAAAGCAGTCTACAGGATAGGCAGTGATCATTCTTTCTAGCTCAGGAGCACCTAAAGGGTCGTATAAGAAATCCTACAGGATCCTACACGATCCTACAGGATACAAAACAACACCTACAGGATTGGCAACGAGTAGTTTTAAAAGGGAAAAATAGAGGTTGGCTTCATTAGAGAGTGATAAGGAGGTAGGAGCTAAAATTTCCCACATTTTTCCAAGTGAAAAGAATATAGAAAATCCTTCTATTTTGTTGAAAAATATTGTAGTCTAGATGTATTGTATACACATAATTTTGATTTAAAATTCCTCATCCATTAAATTTGGTATCAGACATATACAACCCTCCATCCATTAAAGAAAAATGACAGGAGGAATTAATAAGAGGGAACCCATCAACACAATGAGGATTCATCAACACCCTTCTGTACTAGATATATTCACAAGGCACAATTGGATGGGTTTTTTTGAAAAATTGAGGGGATATGATGATGATGTGGCCATAGAATTTTCACTCTCCCTCATTCTAGTGACTAGGACCCATGCCACTGTTGTGGTGAAAGGCCTCTCTATAGAACTCGCCCCTGAAATCATAGGCATAATCACCAAACTTCATGTAGGGCTACCTTGGAGAAAGGAGGATAAGGGAAATATCCAAATTGCAAAGAAGAAATTCTTTTTAGAGGGAGAGGAGGCCATGGAAGACAAAAATGGGGTCAGAAGAACAAGCCTACCATATCCTTGGAATGAAATTAGCTACCACTTTATTAAGTATATATCATGTGAAGGTAGGTATAGTGTAGTATATGGATACCACTTTAGGCTTCTCCAAGAGTTGAGGTTTGGAGCACACACACCTCCTCAAAACAGACTCAACATACCCTACTTCCTTCTTTAATCAGTGATAGATATGAGCATTAAGGTGCAGGAAGGAAACCATCAACAACTAGCCCATCATGGGTTAATGAGACTTATCATAGAAGATTCCCTCCAAAACCTAAGACTCCCTATCACATGGGAAACTTTCAGAGACATGCAGACAAAGGAAGACATAAAATCCCTAGAGTATGACAAAAGCCTCATTATCAGTGAAATGATGAAGAAGAAACATAGAAGGAGGAAGAAGAAAAAGAGATAGATGAAGAGGAAGAAAAGGAGAAGGAAAGTGGTGAAGAGATAGAAGAAGATGCAAAGGAGGATACTGATGAAGAGAGTGAGGAACTAGAGGGAGAAGAAGAGGAGAAAGACAAGAGTGAAAAGGAAAATGGAAAAGAGGAGATAGAAGACAAGGAAGAACATAGGTCTACAATGTAAGGGAAATAAGGGGAGGAATCACCCAGGGTATCTGTAGAACCCATTGAGAAAGAGGTAGCAGCTAGCCTCACTGCCCTTAGTACCCCTATCAAGAAAAAAGGGAAGAGACAGATACAAACTCCATTGTACTTTAGGACAATAAAAAGTACAAGAATAAGGCAAGGAAAACCTCAAACTCCCACCAAGGTTCCTATTGTCATTGAAGACTAACCAAAACAATAGGAAAAGATGGCTCCTCTCATGAAAAATCAAGGAAAATGATCATCAGGACAAGGCTCTCCCAAGTCTTCCATCACTTATGTTAGGAGGCCCATCACTAGATCTGACTCATCCAAAGGAAAAGGAATCCTACATGAGACACAAAAGGACCTACATGAAGCAGAGGCAATCCTACAAGAAACTCTGCTAAACCTACAAGAAACTTAGAAATTGGACAAAGAAGGGAGTAAGCAACAAGAAACAAAGAAGGAGGATCCAGAGTTGAGGGAAGCTAGTCCTCAACCTAAACTTGACTCCTACTATAGATTTAAAAAAGGGGGTGTGGTCATTCCAATAAAATTTTCCATCCACTTATTCTTTGAGCTCGAGAAAGAAAGGGAAAGAACACATAGGTGGATGCAAATCGACAAATCTAAAGGAGTGGAGGACATAGTTCACAAGGAGGAAAAATTTAAAGAGATGGGAAGAGAACTGAGCATATTGAGGGACAAAGAGGCCATAATGAAAGCTCAATTGGAGGTAGAAAATGCATGGTTAAGGGTACATATACAAGAGAGTGAGAATCAATTGGTATCCATGGCCAGTCTGTCCTTACAGGCAATCCAATGCATGATGCCACCTAAGTCCTATGCACTGTATCTTAAGGAATAGTGGCTACAGTTTCAAATCAAGACGTTAGCACAAAGAGGCACTATCCCTTTCCAATAGTATAGACAAATTATTAATCTCTATGATCAAATCATGTTGGATACTTCAGTTGCATAAATAAAGAGGGCTAGAGCCTCATTAGGATTCAATTTTTTGCTGTAAAAACACTAGTCATTTTCGAGTTCAAGACTTGTGGAAGACATTGTTATGTAATTTTTTGATTTGATAATGATAATGTGCATTTACTTGATCCAACACTTTGTTGATTTAGAGGGATGAAGCTCTTGGGTTAGGGCCCAACCATAGCAGCAAAGGTCCTCTTCTTGTATTTGTATGTTTAGTTGATTTCATAGTTGAATTGTCTTTAGCATTATCTCATTGCAAGTATTTGTGGATTTAATTAGTTTGCTTCCATTTGTGTCTTACTTTAGTAGTAGCTTAGAAGAGATAAAGGAATGTCAAAAATCTGTCAGTAGGTGGATTTGGCCTCACTCCTCCCTTTAGTGGTCATGGTTTGAGGAAAGAACTCCTATGCAACCCCCAAAAGACAGAATTCTAGTTTCCCATGGAATTTAGTTTTTTCTGTTACTTAGGTCAAAATTTTGCTAGTTTTCAAGAATAGTATTTGGTTTCCATTTCTGCTATCTTTAGTCTTACATTAGATCCCATTAATGTTTCATATTATTCTGCAAGTTCTTCCCATGCATGAAATAGGAAGCTAACTCATGAAATTCTGTTTTCCTTAGTTAATTGGAATCCTTCTTGTTTACATGATTTATGGATAGATGTCAATGTTTGATGTAGTACTAGAGTTTTAGCAGTACATAGAGAGGTCATGATCAACAACCTCATCCCAACTTCATCCATCCATGGTCATCACTTTCTTTCACTAAAACCCTCACCAATTTCATCATTTCACAAGAGTACTTCTCCAAGCTTGAGCAAATCCAACCATCTCACAACTCTGATTTTGAGCTTTGAAGGAGTCCTAGGCACTCCCTTGCCTCATTCCATCACCTTCGACATCCCTCCTTTTTCTCTTGGATGTATCTTGTAGCAATATAGGGATCTCGTAGGAATTTAGGACATCCAGTAGAACACATTAGGACATCTTCTAGGTTGACCTATAGTGGCGTGTTTTGAGGCTAAATTGTGGAAAAATCCCCTAGGAAGCTAGAAAAGGACCCCTACTTGTCTCCCAATCCTTCTAACCATTCACCATCATCCCTAAGCCACCTGCCACATCACCAAAAGAAGTTAGCTTTCACACTTTCACACAAAAAAGACAAAAAGAAAAACAGAGTTATTTTATTCATTTACATGCACAACAATAGAATGTTTGATGTTTAAATTTGCATGCCTAGGATAGTAGGATTGCATACATGTTAATTTAGCATTATTTTGAAGTAAAGCCTCTTAACAATTAGTTAGAATAATGGTGTGTCTAAGCATTTTATTTCAGTCTTTTTCCTTACTGCAGTAGACAAGATTGCTTTTAGTGTACATTTTTCTTTTCCTCATTGGTAATCAAGCTTCTTATAAATCAATATAAGTCCAGTTTGAAAAACCTTAGTGGTCTATCGCCAACTTAGCAGTGACAAAGAGTAGGCCCATCACATTTACTTGTGTATACAACACTGTCACCTCCAAGTTTGTACGAACCCCAGGTTGATAAAGTAAAGAGTAACCCCAAGAGTTGCAACATTTTTGCTACAATGCTGGTGCTCATCAGCTTGAATAGGGGTCATATTGTATAATTCAAGATTGTATCTAAGCAGGTTTATAAACAACTATGAGGGGCTGAGTTTAATCTCAATATAGGCCAAGTTATTGCTCCATTTATCCAAGGGACAACTAGATCATCACACTTAGAATTTATAGTGCCAAAGAATTGTTATTTGTAGATATCAATTTGATTGCTTATTCCCAAGACTATAGGAGGTCATTTAGTGGAGTAAGTCTGGATTTTTTGTGCAGTGGGATGACCGAACTGTTCAAGCTTGGAATCCAATCCATACTTTTCTTAGGGGATGAGTATTTCACCTTAATAATTCTTGTGCCTAATAGGAATTCAATTACTCATTATTTGGTTACCAAAGGTTGTTATGGAGAGGGCCAAATTATTATTAAAATGAGGCCAAGCTTACATGGTACCACCACTCTAGTTTTTCCAAGGTTGGTGGTAATGAACAAAGTTATAACAACCTCCTCCGACATTTACCCACTTTCACTAATTTTCCCAGGGTAAACATGATTTGAGGGTCACTATGATAAGAATCAACCTCCTATATGAACTTAAGGAAATGGAGTCTAAAACTTAAGACTTTACTAACTTCCCTCAAGTGTTACAGGACCTCCAGGAGCTACCCAACCCCTCCAGGTGTCCAACCCCTGAGCTAACTCTATTTTTGATTGACTTGGGCTCCCAATCGCTCAATTGATAAGACCTCAAAGTGACTGTATGCATCTAGTTTCTCCCACAGTCCTGCTTTCCAACGACTATGGACTTTTCCAGTCAGTTTTTTGCCAGTGACCCCAAATTTTGAGCAACTTATTACGGATAGGACTCAGGACTCTACCTAAAACTCAATGAAACTTCTAGAAATGATGAATAACATGGAAACAAAGCTTCTAAACCAAGAACTTGAATAAGGACTTGACTAAACCCCTCGCAACCAGGACATGCATTCCGTCAAACACATGGTAGACATGCAACCTACAGGTCATGAACACATATATGAATATAGGGATCTGAAAATTATCTAAGGTTTAACAAGAAGGACCAATGCCTTCTCACAATAGCTGTCATAACACCAATTAGATCATGCATTTCATAACTAGACATTCATTAATTAAAATTTGATAAGAGCCATACCTAAAGTTGTCATATAACCATGCTTATAACCAACATATAACTAGGTAGATAACAATGATAAAACAACAATTAAAGCCACATAATAACAAGTATAATTACTCATCAAAGGTGAGAAACTTATCTCTAATTAACCATATGAAAAATCCAACCAAGTCATGGATTTCCATGTACCACTGACCATAGATTGGGTTGAAACAAATGTTTCTTTCAACCAATCACCCTCGTGCCATATTCCATGCATGAATGTGGGAACTCATGGGATAAACCAACCCGTAAAAAACCAAGGGAAACCATAGGTTAAACCACCTCCACCCTCACCATACCATGATCTCACCTAAACCGGTCCCAAGATCACAAAACCAAACTGAGTTTGGATACCTCAGAATTCCTTCACCATCCCTTGAGGAATTTTCCTGTCTCTAACCACCTGTTGAGGGCTTCCTAGAGAAAACTATATCCACCCCCAACCCTTGGTATTTATTTGAGACCACCTCACCCAGATCCAAAACCTTTTAGAAATCCAAAGCTCAACCAAGAAAGAATCCCATCACACCATGGCTATCCAAAAATGGCAAGGAAATGCTAAAATCACTGTCGAAACCCGAAAAAACCCATGCCAGTGACAACAAATGAACCAAATACACACATGCACATACCATGCTTTTCAAAACCATCTAGGAAATCATACATGCAAACTTTTGCTTGCAAGTATTCCAACTGAAGCTGCTTAATCCAACCTTTCTTTGCTTGATCCTTGCTTTCCTTTGCTTTCCTTGTCCTTTCGTTGCTTTCTTTCTTTCCTTCTCCTCTTGGTGCTCTTCTACTCTCTGAGACTAATTCCAAAACAAAACTGAAAAAATGCCCCAAACTGATGCTCTGATGTATTTTTATTATTGATGCCTATAATTTCTTCATTTTCCTTCAATTTCCTCCTCACATGCAACCTGTGACCTTTCACCCCCCTTTTCTCCAATTTTCCTTTATTTTCATAAATAAAATACCAATAATGCCTTTTTTCCTTTTCAAGGCCTTTACAATTGCATTTTCCAATTTCTGATTAGCCATAATACACAACAAGTGATGCGCACTAGGATGTTTTTCCCCACATTTAGCTTGGAATATGTGTCGCATCACCTTGGTCTTATTTTTTCCTTTATAAACTTTATTACATGAAATTTAATCCAGGGATGTTATAAACCCCTCCCCCTTAGGGGAACACTATCCTTAGTGGTCTATGATACCTACAACCAGCAAAACCACTGGAAAAAAACATATTGCCCATGGAGATTTATAACCCTGCTCGTTGCAATATTTACAATGAACAACCTACTCAAAAGAAAAAACTATCATGACAAACATGACAACCTAACAAGCATAACACTTATTTGAGCTTTATATAAAAACTCATTGTAGTATTTACAATAGAAACCATACATAAATATGTACAAATACCAAAAACTCATTTGCCTCCACCAACAAACAATGAAGGATACATAGCTTGGATCTGATCAACCATCTCCCATGTAGCTTCATCAAAACCAAAGTGCTTCCACTACACTTTAACCTCCTTAATTTCTTTGTTCCACAACATGTGCTATTTCTGCTGCAATATGCACTAAGGTTTCAGATGGAATTATCCTTATGGTTCCACCTGTAATATACACTAATAAATAACATGATCAACATGTTTCACATATATTTTAAGCAATGAAACATGGAAAACATCATGGAATTTCATTTTTGGAGGCAGTGAAAGTTTGTAGGCCACTGGTCTAATCCTCTCAAGGATCTCGAAAGGTCCGCAATACCATGGTGCCAACTTGGCACATGGTCCAATCCTCAAGGAGCTGTTCTTGGCTTGATGTGAAAATACACATTCTCCCTAGCTTGAAACTCCTTAAATGCTTTGTGATGGTCTGCAAAACTCTTATGCTAGTCCTGTGCTGCCTTTAGATTCTTCTTTATAGCTTGCATTTCCTGTTCCATTTCCGCCAACATATCCAGTCCAATAAGTACTCTGTTCACTAGTGACTCTAGCTAATGAGAGTATTACAACTTTGCACATGCAACAGCTCAAACATAATAATCTTAGTGGCATTTGATAACCATTATTTTAAGAAAAATCAACCAATGGAAGGTACTCCTGCCATCTCCTCTTTTGGTGCATGACATAAATCCTCAACATATCCTCTAGAATCATGTTGACCCTCTATGTCTGTCCATCTATCTACGAATGATAAGTTGTACTAAAATCCAACTTTGTCCCCAAACAGACAAACAACTCCTTCCAAAACTTGGAAGTAAACTTAGCATCCTTGTCCATCACAATATTCTTTTGAACACCATGCAATCTCATGATCTCCCTGATGAAGATTTGTGCCACCTCACTAGTTGAATAAGTAGTCTTCATTAGAATGAAGTGAGTTACCTTTCTCAACCTATCAACCACAACCATGATAAAATCATGCTACCTTAATTTCCTTCAAATAACTGTAATGAAATCCATGGCAATGATCCTCCATTTCCATTTTGGAATCAGAATAGGATGAAGCAACCCACCTTCATACTTACACTATGCTTTCACTTGCTAACAATCCAAACATATTTTCAAAAACTCTGCCACTTCCTTCTTCAGATTCGGCTAGTAGTAGAACTTCTTCACTGTTTTCAACATATTCTGATATCCTGGGTGACGTGAATATGCATTGACATGAAACTCCCTCAAGATAAACTCCTTGAGTCCACTGTCATTGAGCACATAGATCCTATCTTTGAATCTCACCAAACCATATGTCGTGAGATGATAGTCCACATCTTGATCACCTCCCTCTGCCTAAGATCCCTGTACCTATCATCCTATGGTCCTACTTGTAAGATCCAATCCTGTAAATCTGTCCCATATGAGCTCACCATTGCAACATGGTTTATCTTCACTCTCCTACTAGGAGCATATGCAACCCTGTTATCCTTATCCTTAACATATTTGATCTCAAAGTCAAACTCACTAAGGGTAGCCAAACATCTAGCTTGCCTAACACTTATATTAGGCTGGTCAAATAGGTACCTAAACCCACTGTGATCGCTCATTAATAAAAACCTCTTGCTAAGAAGATAATGCCTCCACATGTTCAAGAGATGAATAATAGCTTCCAACTCAAGATCATGAGTCACATAGTTCCTCTCATGCTAATTTATTTTTCTGGACTCATAGCACACCACCTGTCCCTCCTACATCAAGACTCCACCAAGTCCTCTTTTGAAAACATATGTACACACCAACAACTCTTTATGCAGATCTGCAATCTTAAGAACTTAAGCATTTGTCAACAACTGCTTCAACTGCTCAAAACTAGGTACACATTCCTATGTTCATTCAAATTTCTTACCTTTTCTTTTCGATGGTGTAATAGGATATGAAATGTGTGAGAAGTTCCCGATGAACCTCCTATAGTAACCTGCTAACCCCATGAATGATATGACCTCATCCACATTCTTAGGAGTTGCCCACTCCATGATAACTGATATCTTTTCTGGATCCACTACTATGCCTTCCTTGGAAACAACATGTCCCAAGTAATGTACTTATGTCTAAAAGAAACTGCACTTGCTAAGCTTGGCACATAACTGATGCTCTCTTAAAAATCTCAATACTACTGCTAAATGTTCAACATGCTCTCCCTCATTCTTAGAATATATCAATATATTATCAATGAATACAATAAAAAACTTGTCCATATAAGGACACAATACACTATTCATCAAGAACATAAAAGTAGCTGGGGCGTTAGTCAAACCAAAAGGAATCACAACAAACTCATAATGCCCATAGCTAGTCCTGAAAGTGGTGTTGTAGATGTCCTCTTATTTGATGTGTACATGATGGTATCCTAATCTCAGATCAATCTTCGAGATCACTACTGCTACCTTCAATTGATTGAACAAGTCATCAATCCTCGACAACAGATACCTATTCTTGCTTGTCACCTTGTTTGGTTGCCTGTAATCAATGCACAACCTAAGAGTACTATCCTTCTTCTTCACGAACAATACTGGCGCAGCCCAAGGTGATACACTTGGACTAATATATCCCTTATCAAGAATTTCCTTCAACCGCAACTTCAACTCTACTAACTCTTTTTGATGCCAGTGTTTCTCCTAGTACCAACTCAATAGAAAAGTCCACTTCCCTATGGGGAGGAAACTCTGGAATATCTACTGGAAACACATCTTCAAACTGCTATAATACATGGCACCTCTTGAATATTTATACATCCTCAACATCCTTACCCTTGTCACTGGAAACATGAACTGCAAACATTAGACACCCTTTCCTACAACTGCACTTAGCCTACATAGATGTGACGATCCTAACTGATGTAGGCTTCCTCTTTCCATGCAATATTCTCTTTTCCCCATTATCATCCAGGCACTCAATGGGCTTTTCATAGAAATATACTTTGGTCATGTGAAGATAAAACCAATCCATACCCAAAATCATACCATATGATCCCAATGGTAGTAAATTCAGATGTTCTGCTATAGGTATACCATTAAGATCAAATGCACAAGCTCTTACGTAGTGATGAACTCTCTTCTTAGTACTTGTAGCCAACTACAACAACCAAGACTCTACACGCACTTATTTTCTCAAGCCACACTTTATCCACTAGGTCAGGATTCACATAACTATAATTAGATCCCAGATAAATCAAAATAGAAATAACTTGACCACAAAGCTTACCTTCCATCTCAATAATGGATGCCTAGTGATATGCCTTCTTTTTGTCCACAACTGCATAAATTTGATGAATGCTAAGACCAACGTCCCCAACTGTCTATGCCTCCTGAGAGATATGGATATGAGGCATTCCACCTTGGTACAATGGACAATCCTTCTTGTGATGATCTTTGCCACATATCCAACACTGCAATGGTTCCATACCATCACCTTTATTCTACTTCCCTCTAGGCTGTGACCCATGTCCCTTCTCAACTGCATTGAACTTCTTGTAAGGAACAACATTTTCTTTCTCACCTGCATCCTGAGGTCTTCCCTATTTCAGTGACCACTTCCCATTAAATTTCTCATTCCCCTTCAAATCACGCTGAGGCTCATCATTGCGATTTGACTGCTCATGAAAATGCTTCAACTTCCAGATGGCCTCTTCCAATGATCTAAGCTCATCAAACTCAATTCGGTCTCTATATGTTGCTAGAAACCCATTGATGAATCTTTGAATCTTATCCTTCTCATCCTTGAGTTAAGGCACATACCTCAACAACTCCAGGAACCTTCTAGTATACTCATCATTTGTTATAGAAGGCATCTGCAGCACATAAAATTCCTTAGCTTTATCATCATAACATCTCTCTGGTAGGCGCTTCTTCTTGAAGAGTCTCTTAAACTCTTCACAAATCAACACTTACTCTCAAATACCCTTGACATTCACATCTTCCCACCAAATTCATGCATTCCATTCAAGACTGAAGGTGGCTATTTTGGCTTTCATGTTCTTTGAGTAGTTATGCAATCTGAAGAATTTCTTCATCCCAAGCAACCATGCCTCTACATATTATGACTTTTTAATCTCTCCATCAAATGTAGGAGGCTTGAATTTCTTGAACTCCTTAGGCAAGTACTCACTCCTCCTATAAGGATGATGACGATGATGATGGTGATAGTTTCTCTTGAATGAGGAACTAGAATGATGCCCATTCCTACTAGTCCTCTTGTCAGGTGTATCCTATGATATGTCGCCTCTGACTGCATCCCCTTTATCCAACCTATATCAGGACCAAGACCTACTACCATAGGCTCCATTAGTTTTCTCTTCCTACTCTTGATTGATCCTTGACCTTCCCTACCTCTGGAAATCCGACATTCTCTTAAGTATCACTGCATTGACTTCTTCCTACTTTTCCTGAGCCCTTGCAAGTCTTTCCTGAGCCTCAACCAACCTATCATTGTCTCATTTACAACTTCTGATCTCTGCCCTCAAAGTCCTCAATGTATCTACTATACGAGGAGAATAATCATATCCTTGTTGCCCAATTGATCTGTAGGGAGAGTCACGAGACTTGTAGTCTACCATTTTGCTCGTCATCTCTGATTCTTTTCTTCCTACAAGTAGGAATTGTTAGTTAAACCAAATAGACACCAAAATCAAAACCACACCTCAATGATGTTTAGGGGAGGCTTATCTCATTTGCAAAATCAATACACATTAACATGATACATATATAATCATAATCATATCAATATTATGACATCATGCATAACCATGCCAACTGTATACCATGACTCCATGCATGACAACCATAACATTGACAACATTAGATTTTTCCCAAAGAGAGTGAAACCTCACTCTGATACCACCCTGTAACCACCTCCTCCCACATTTATCCACTTTCACTAATTTACCCGGGGTAAACATGAGCTAAGGGTCACTATGATAAGACTCAACCTCCTATATGACCTTAAGGAAATGGATTTGACAACTTAAGACTTTACTGACTTCTGTCAGGTGTTACAGGACCTCCAGGAGCTACCCAACCCCTCAAGGTGTCCAACCTTTGAGCTAACTGTCTTTTTCACTGACCTGAGCTCCCAGTCACTACCTTGAATAGGTCTCCAAGCGACTGTGAGCCTTGAGTCTCTCATGGGCCTGCTTCCCAATGACTATGGACTTTTACAATCAGTTCTGTGCCAATGAACACAAATTCTGAGCCACTTTTTCAGGGCTAAGACTCAAATTTCTGCCCATAACTCAATGTAACCTCTAGAAATGATGAATAACGTAGAAAAAAATCTTCTAAACCAATAAATTGAACATGGAATTTACCTAAACCCTCCCAACTAGGGCAAAGATTCTGTCAAACACATGGTAAAGATGCAACCTATGGGTCATGAATGCATATAAAAACATAGGGATTTGAAACTTATTTGAGGTTTAACAAGAAGGACCAATTCCTTCTCATAATAACTATAATAACACTAATTAGGTCATGCATCCATTAACCCAACATTCATTAATTAAAATGTGATAAGAGCCATACTTAGATTTGTTAATAACCATGATTATAACCAACATATAACCAAGTAGATAACAATGATAGAACAACCATTAAAGCCACATAATAAAAACTATAATTACTCATCAAAGACAACATAAACTTAGCTCTTAGTCACCATATGCAAAATCCAACCAAGTTAGGGGCATCCACATACCATCTGATCATCGATTGGGTTGAGCGAAATATTTCCTTTAGCCAATCAACCTTGTGAGATATTCCAAGCATGAATGTGGGATCTCATGGGATAAACCAATCCATAAGTAACCAAGGGAATCCATAGGTTAAACCACCTCCACCCTCACCATACCATGATCTCACCTAAATCAATCCCCAGATTACAAAACCAAACCGAGCTTGGATGCCTCATAATTCCTTCACCATCCATTGAGGAATTTTTTAAACCATCTCCACCCCCAACCCTTGGAATTTTCCTGAGACCACCTCATCCGAATCCAAAACCTTTCGACAATCCAAAGCTCAACTAGGAAAGAATCCCATCACAACATGGCTATATGGAAATGGCAAGGTAAGGCTAAAACCACTGTCGAAACCCGACAAAACCCATGCAAATGACAACAAATGAACCAAATGAACCAAATACACACATGCACACACTATGCATGCCAAAAAAAACTAGGAAATCATACTTGCAACCTGTTACCTACAAGTATTCCCACTAAAGCTTCTTGATCCAACCTTTCCTTGCTTGATCCTTGCTTTCTTTTTCTTTCATTGTCCTTTCTTATCTTTCTTCGCCCTTCCTTTGCTTGCTTTCCTTCCTTCTCCTCTTGGTTCTCTTATACTCTATAAGACCAATTCCAAAACAAAACTAACAAAAGGACCCAAACTGATGCTCTGATGTCCTTTTATTATTGATGCCTCTAATTTGTTCATTTTCCTTAATTTTCCTTCATTTTCCTCCTAACATGCAACTTGTGACCTTTCACCTCCCTTTTCTTCTATTTTCCTTTATTTTCATAAATAAAATATCAATAATGCCTTTTTTCCTTTTCAAAGTCTTTTCTATTTCCTTTGCCAATTTCCCCTTAGCCTAATACACAACAAGTGATCCCCACTAGGATGATTTTCCCAACATTCAACTTGGAATACATGTCCCATACACTTGGTCTTATTTTTTCCTTTATTAACTTTATTACATGAACTTTTAACTCAATGTTGTTACAATTTTTTTCATCATAGGTTTGATCCATTTTCTAAATATATTACATTCATTTCCAAATATGATACATACCCTTGGACAAAGCTAATAGGAGTGACAATTCACTCATAGAGGAGATTGATTTCTGCAATGAAAGAGGGTCGAGCCATTCGTTAAAAGGAGGTCGATTTCAACATGTGATACCAACACCTAATTTCCAAGGCCAAGTGCTTTATGGGAGTAGTTTGCATGGAATACATGGCACAATTTTTTAGAATATTTATCAATAGAAGGAAGGGACAAATTCTCTTCAAATTTTGATTGAGTGTTTGTGACTAGAATTGAAGGAAAGGACCATCTATCAGTTCCATAATCAAGTCTTTCCTTGGGGAGAGTTCATCCCTGTCTTTTAGCAGTTTGTAAAGTGTTCCAATATATTCAAGGGAATTATCATATTTCTATAATAGCCTATCAATTAAGAAGGCCTCATTGTATTCAAGGGAATAAACAAATTATATATTTTGATTTTTCTATCAGTTTGGAGATTTTCCCAGGCGTTGTTATTCTATGGCATTGTAAACCTTGAAATTTAGCTCTCAATAAAACATCAGTCTTTTCCTTAGAAAATGATTAGCTGTTATTTCAAGTTTTTTCACAAATTGTTTGACAAGGATCATGTATAATTTAATTTAAATATGAAAGGTGTGCTCATGTTTGAACATATTTGGTTATTAACTTTATATCAACATCAATTCATTCTTGAGCAATATAACAATCTATGATGTTTCCATTATGGAATGTATTGTTTATGTGCATGCTTAGTTGATAGTTAATATAAAAATGTTACCTACAATAGTTCCCTACCAATTTTTTGATGAAATATCACTAAGGCCAAAATAGACAAAAACTTAGAATTTTTTTGTGAGCTTTAAGGTATTTTTAGTGGGAATATTACATTAGAGGCACCTTCCCCTTTAAGGTACAAGTTAATTTTGGCATTCGTATATTTTAAGGCTATATAGATGCATATGCTCTAGATAAATGTTTAAATTTGCTAGAAATAATTCTTGGTCCATCATTTTTCCAACAAAGAAAATATTACCTTTTCACTCGTCAAGGCCACTCCCCATGTCAAGGACTGGTGGGAAACTTAATATGACCAAAAGATCGAGGAGGAATCCTCATTATTTTCATTCTCGCACTCTTGGGACTCTTTCTGAGATACTATTAAGGAATGATATTACCTTGTTGGGAGATATGAAGACAAGTGAATGGACCACACTAATACAGGAAAGGGACCAAAAAGTGTTGGAGTTCACGAGTATCTTCGATACCCTACGTATGAAGATGGGTATCAAGGAATTTGAGCAACTTTTGGTTGTTAAGTACAATGGCTATCTACACAAATATATAAATGAATAAATGGATTTTGTAGACATCCTCTATCTTGGTGAAACATATCGATATGTAGTCAAGATTGAGACTTTGGATTTGAAAATCCAAAGTAGCGTAAGGGAACCCCAAACTACAAAGCAAAGGATAGATCCAAGGTGGAATGACCCAAGACAACTAGTCAAACCCACAAGCAAAGAATTGCAATAGGAAGATGAAGAAAGACACCAAAAAGTGGTGTGAGTTCTACAAGAGCCCCATTCACAACACAAATGAATGTTCTACAAAGGAGTCATTGGTAGTCGAGCTGAAAGCTTCAAATTCAGACATATGTTCTATCTATAAAACAAAACCTGACAAGGGGAAACAAATAATTGATGCATAATTCAACACCACTATGGCCACCACCAAGGTCGATATAAGCGGGCCCGAAGATATGGAGGAGGATGAGCGTCTCTTCAACTCATAGATGTGAGTGAAGAGTCCTCCACTGTATTTCATTGTATATAGTGGGAGTCAAAAGAACCTCATCTCAATAGAGGTCATTAAGTGGTTGGGTCTTCTAACAAGACCACACCCGTAAGCATACACCATCAGGTGGCTCCACCAAGGGTGAGATCTTCGTGTCAGCCAACAGTGTCACCTACCATTAGAGAAATTTTGAAGTCTAAAATGTGCCTCAAAACAAAAATTTACAACCAAAATCAACTTTATAAGAACCAATAGGATTCAAGATGATGATATCAACCATGGTGGATGATTCACTATTTTTGGAGTAAAAAAGTAAAAAGATTAAAGAAAAAGAAAAAAAACTACTTTTCAACTCATATTTTTAACTTATCTCCGTACGGTTTTACTCAAATTTCAAGTGGAAGCACTTGTTGGATGCATAATTTAATTCCTCATCCAAGGAGTACCCATGTTTCATACTTTCGATGGACCTTGCTACATAAAAAAAGAGAAATACATGAAAAATGTGATTACAATCATGTTTTTTCATGTATTTATCATTTTTCATGTAGCTGGGTCCATTGAAAGTATGCAACATGTATACTCCTTGGATGAGGAATTAGATTCCACATCCAACGAGTTATTTCACTTGAAATTTGAGTAAAACCATAGGGAGATAAGTTGAAAAAGTAGTTTTTTATTTTTTCCCTCTGGAACTTGATGATGTAATCTAATCTTATTTTATTATTTCCACTATTACTTTATAATATTCCTTAGCAAGCCCATTTTAGACCTTAAAATTTCTCTAATGCATAAAACATCAAGCCTTTCATGGACAAAGTATTGTGTGATGTTCCTCCCATTGAAGTTTGTGATGTTTTGTTAGGCCAACCATACTTGTGGAAGCATCATGATGTGTATGAGTTGACACCTCGTACTATTATTATTTATTATTACTTTGGGCAGGAAATTATACAAGATACTAGAGGTAGCCCTACCTATTGAAATTTCTTTGATCTTAGCTAAGCAATGTAATAAGATCTTCTCCTGGATTGGGAAATTTATTTTCTTCCTAATTCTTTCTCAAAGTAAGGGGAAGATCGTGGCCACATCCATGGCCTTTAGAAAGGGCTCCTTCATGCAACATAAGCAAGTGGATAAGTTCATGGAAGAGTGCAAGGAATTCTTCTCCTCACCCATAGGGGTACCTTTTCATTGTTAGGTCAAGCATTGAATCGATTTGACCATTAGTGCACCTCTACCTAATGGGCCAATCTAGCACCACGCTCTCCTGGAAAATGGGGAAATTAAGTGGAAGATATAGGAGATGCTACAAAACGAGAACATATGACCAAGTTCCTCACCTTGTGGGAGCCCAATTGTACTTGTAGAAATTTGAATAATATAACACTTATTCACAGAGATTATCCTGATTATACACTATTTGCGGAATGCATGCATAATACATAACCTCCTCTACCATTGATCATCAATTTGCGGAATTAAAAACGATTGCATGCGCACATTGAAACATCAATCACACATATCAACACAGTATGTAATGGAGAAAGCATACAAATGAAAACCCCAACTATCTGTATATTATAATGATAGAGAACATGTAACATTACATAGTACAATACTCCTCACAAGTACTCAATACTATCTCCACATACTACACACAAAACTAGCTCAGATCTGAACAAGTCACAGGTTCAAATCTCCTCCATTGTTTGCCTCCCTCTACTGCGCAATCCAAGTTGAGAATAGATCAGATCCAAGTTCGAATTCCCTTGGCTTGTACTGTGCAATCCTCATTGGCAATCTCAATCAATGATTGTGCAAATCTCATGCACAACTATAGTCACAATTGATAGCAGTCTCACCCTTTCACCCACCTCTAACACTTGTCTCCACTGAACTGTCCATGAACTGAGTTAACTGATGTATTCTTTAGTTGATTTATGAGTTAATAATTAGTGAATTAATTAATAATTAATTCACACTACTCATCACTAGTGTATTTGTCAGCTAGAGTAAATACAACTAGTTCAACTAAGTCAAATTGAACACAACTCCATCAACTCCTCAATCAACTCCACTAAACTCAATCACTTGAGTTCTAACTGAAGTCCATCATGCAATAGCTCAACTCCAAATATTATTAAGAGCTAATAATATTCCACTGTTCTATTTTTTGACTAGCAGTCTAAAAATAGACTCCGCCCATGTGTATAGAAATAGAAGTCCATCTATTTTTACCAACATGACCAATCATCCATAAATAACATCCTGCAACTCATAGACCATGATCCATATGTCTAAAAATAGACATAGTCTAAAAATAGACTTTGCGCCAAAATAGCCCGCAGGCGCACTTAGTGAAGGCGACTTCTTTTCACTAAGCTCCATCATCTTGTTGCATTTTCAACAATACTTATATATAAGAAATACATGACTTGGAGAATTTAAATTAATTATCAGAACAAAATCATGGTCAAGAACAAATACCCAATCCGACAAATTGACTACTTTCTTGACTAGCTCAAGAGGGCCAAGTAATTCAAAAAGATTGATTAGAAGTATGTCTATTACCAAGTTCCAATAAAACCTACGGATGTATGGAAGACCACCTTTAAGCCTAAGGAAGGTCTCTTTGAGTGGTTGGTCATGCCCTTCTGGTTGAAAAATGCCCCCAAAACTTTTATGAGGTTGATGGATGACATCTTGCATCTTGTCACCAACTCATTTGTGGTTTTATATCTAGATGATATCCTCATCTTTAGCAAGAGTTAGGCATAACACTTGCAACATATTCAACATGTCCGTCAAACCTTGCAGCAACACAAGCTATGTGACAACCTAAGGAAATTCTCCTTTGGCATGGAAAAAATCCAATACCTAGGCTACATAATTAATGAGAAAGATGTGCATGTGGGTCCAACTAAGATCCAAGTAATTTAGGATTGGACGATCCCAAAGACTCTAATAAAGCTTCACAACTTCTTGATACTTACTAATTTATATCAAATATTTGCGTTGGGGTTCTCTCATATCACTTGGCCCTTAAGTCAAGTCACCAAGGTTAGAGTGAAATCAATTTTTTTTGGGCCTGAGTAACAAAAAAAGACATTCATTGAACTGAAACACTACCTTTTCTCTACACTAGTCCTCACCTTGCTATACCTACAACAACCATCTGAGATTAAGACAAATGCCTCTGATTATTATATTGGTGTAGCTCTCACTCAACAAGGGCATCCAATGGCCTATCATAGTGAGGCACTCTCTGGTATTGTTTGAAGATACCCCAATTATGATAAGGAAATGTATTATAACGTGTAGGCTTTCTGATAATGGAAACATTATATTATGGGGGAGGAGATAAGAATCCACACATATCATCAACATCTTCAATTTATGAAGACAAAAGGGAAGTTGTAGAATGATCACCATAAAAAATGGTCCACATATCTGTAGCAATTCCATTTGAACATTAAATACAAGAAGGGTAGCACCAATCACATTGCAGACTTCCTCAACTGGCCCCCAACTGTGGCACTCAGAAAAGTTCCCAAATCTTGTGAGAATGAGACCTTTGGATGGCCACAAATAAATAAAAATTATCAAGAATTTTCCACCACATACCAAATGCTGATGGACGACAAGAAAGTTCTTGACTTCCACCTCTAGAATGCATTATTGTGATACTTGAGACACATTTGTGTTCCTTCAAGTGAGCATGTCAAGATGATTTGGGGGGCATATTACAATCATATAACATGGCAGTTTGGTGTGGAGAAGAAAGTGGTAGTACTGCAGAAGTATTTTTATTGACAAAAACTTAGACATGATGTTTGCAAATATATTAGATCCTGCATTGCTTGTTCCTTTTCCAAGCCAACCATTAAGAAGCAAGGCCTATACACCCCTATGCCTACTCCTAGTCGGCCTTGGGAATCCATGTCCATGGACTATATTTTTGACCTTCCTTCTACAAATCATGGTATTGAATGCGTGTTTTTGGTCGTTGATAGATTTTCTAAGATGACCATATTAGCAGCCTGTAAGAATAGTATTATAGTAGAAGCCATTGCCAAGCTCTTCTTCGAATGAGTGTGGGTACATTTTGGGATCCCATAGACCATTATATCAGATTAGGATAATAGGTTCCTAAGTGCATTCTAAGTGAATGTATGGTCATTGTTGGACACAAAGCTCACTAAGTCGAATACATGATACCCCCATATTGATGGCCAGATAGAGGCCATCAACAAGATGATAGTGCACATACTACACATATAAAACTCTAAGCATCCATGAACATGGGATGAGAGTCCCCTCTATGTGCAACACAACTACAACATAGCTCTCCATAGCTCAACTGGCCACAACCCCTTTAAAGTGGGTTTGGGATTTGAACCATTATGTGCCATTGATGTTTCAATGCCTCTTGCAACTACACAAACAAAATGTACACATGTTCAATCTGAAACTGATAAACCCTTCAAGTTTATTGAACATATTCAGAAAATATACCAACAAGTTTGTGATACTTTCGATAAAGCCAATACTAAGTACAAACATCATCATGATCAACATCATGATCAACATCTGGTGCCACATAAGTCTCAAGTGGGTGACAAGGTTTGGCTGCATTTGTAGAAGGAATGCTTTACTAGAGCCCATGAGAAGCTTCAACCACTCCAATACGAACCTTACACAATCACCAAGGATATGGTTGGAAATGATTTCAAGCTAAGTATCCCCCAATTCCTTGGCCTACACCCAATTTTAAATGTGGACCATCTTTGACCATACTTTCCACCATTGTTGGACACATCACACATTGCCGAGCAATTGACACCAATAGAGCTCAACCCAAATTGCATTGAACAAGCCACAACAACTAATTGAATCATGGACACATAAATTAAGAACACTCGCCAACAAAGTATCCAACTGTATCAAGTTGTTAATGAGGACCAACTTCTGCACCAAGGAAAGTGGCTCACCAAGTATCAAGTTCAGTAGAAGTCTCCTCACCTCATGGAGGAACTCACCACAATGGGGACCATTGCTTCCTATGGGAGGATCACTGATCCGGGTGGATATTGGTGACCACCATCCTATTCCACTTGGAATCTTGACATTGTTTTCTACCAGTTTCCTATTTTTCAACACATTTTCATATTTCAACAATTTTCTATTTTAAACATTTTTTGGTCATGAATTTTGGAGCTGTTTTGATGCCCTAAACAATGTTTTTTGGTAAAACGAGTAGTCAAAAGATGTTTTCCTTAGATATACCTTTCTAATAGGCTATTGTTCACACCAAATAGAGATCGTATGCCAAAGTTATGACTCCAAGAAGTTGACATTTCAATAAACCCCATTGGGGCCCATAACCTTTGGCGCTTCATCTCCTAAGGTTAGGTTTTTGGATGTTTTGGGTTTATCATTTTTTCTTCATGATAAACATACCTCTAAGCATAATTGGAATAGAGTTGAGAATACATGTAACCATCACATCTCTTCTCAGAGATAAGCTATTGTTGGTCGAGCTAGTTATTTTCATTCTGCATGTAAAGTTTTTTTAACATTTGCTATTTATTAATTGAAGTTCAATTTCATTGTATCTCTGTGTTTCTATTTTAAATCTTTATTTCATTTCATTCCCTCATAAGTCTAGATCACTTTTGGCTTCGGTAGTTGCTGCATCCATGTGATTCTTCTGTATCCTAATTGCTTCGTGGCTCCTTTTTGTGTAGCTATTTTGTTATCTGACTTGATGACATGAGATTCCAAATCAATTTCTCTAGTATAAGGGGTGCTTCTCACTATGGTTTGAACTAGATCTACCACCATTGCTAGCATTTTTGTCCTGGTTTTCGAAGCTCCTTCTTGTTCATTACATGAAATATATGTTTTCCAATTTTATTAAAAAACAAAACTATTTTATTAAATTTTCCATGAAAACCCTTTGTAATATTTTTAAATTTTGACATGGAAAAGAGTTAAAATGAAACTTCTTATCGTGTTTTTTAGAAGTAGATGTGTTTATTAGATAATATTTTGTAGTTCTTCATTGCCTTCAAAAACAGCATATTCGTATTAATATTAATGAATGAAATTCAGGTTTATTCTCTACTTCCAAAGGTGATAGGCAATTATGCCCTCTCATCCTTTGGTATATATTAATGTAAAATGTTTCTCTATTTTTGGTAAGGTACATGGATTATTACAAAATAATATCCCTAACTGCTTTAAATTATACGTACTTTATAAAATCATCTTGATTGATTATAACATATATAATCATGTAATATAAAATCTCAAAGCCAAGGTGAAGGTTGCACATGAGAATATATGACTAGATTATCATGTGAATACGATGAAATCAAATATCAAAAGAGTGAGTAATATTAATTGTGGAAATCGTTATTCATGATTGCAATGAACACTTTGTAAGGAAAAAGTGAGACAAAACATTAAATAAATGGTTCCCATTTGTATTGGTTAGATGATAGAGGTGGCTTGAGCACATAAAGTCTAGATACCTTATTCCATGTTTTAAAGGCTAACAAATCCTTTCTTACATATATGTTTTATCTTGATATTTCTTTGGTTTTCTTTTATTCATTTTATATTTACATAGTCCATGTTAGATGAGGAGGATCATAGGGAAAATATATTATAACAATTTGAAGTGTTTGTTTTATATTTTTAATAATATTTTATTTTTATAATGTTAATATATTAAGTTATGAGATAAGGTGAAAAGAATTTAATGGAAAATCGGTTTGGTTGGTGAGAAGGTTAATAGAGATTTGGAGTTTTTGTTTTGGTGAGCAAGTCGAAATAGAGTTATTATACTAATGATTAGGCTAAAAATTTTGTATGGATGATTATTGTAAATTACTCTTTTCCTAAGGTTTAGAGTTTGTTGGGTGTGTGTTATATTCTTTTCATGACTAGCTTTAGGCGCGGACCCATAGATGGTGGGCAGACCTTCCCATGGTTTTGTGCTTGGGTTTTGCACATGGTTTTGGGCATGTTGGTTTTTTGCCCATGGTATTTTGTAGATCTGGTCAAGGGAACTACGATTATGTTCTAATCCAGGGTTATGGATTGGGGTTTATGAATGCTTTGACATGTATATATATGTATTGTAACATTGAAAGGAATATAATCAAAAATCAATCTGGTAGTCCTAGTTTTGGGATCCAGGGGGAAATTGCTGTGTATATTTGTTTTATGTTCTCACCATTGTTTATTTTTCTGTTTTAAGAATTTGTTTGTAGGTAATTTCTATATAGGGTTAAAACCTACATTTGATATCAAAGCAGTTTTAGCTTCAAGGGGTTGCCTTTGTTGCTGAGGGGTTTTGTTCAAGCCTGTGGTAGACCCTGTTACAGTGGGAGTTATGTGGGATCGATTCTTGCGGTGAAAGAAGATGTCAAATAATATAAATATAGAGATCGAGAAATTTAATGGACAAAGTTTTGATTTGTGGAAGCTCAAGATGGAGGATCTATTGGTGCATAAATATCAACAGATCACGGTAGATCCAGGTACTAAACCAATGACAATGTTAGCAGAAGACTAGATGAAGTTAGGTCTGAAGGCAAAGAGCACAATACAATTGTGTATCTTAGATTCAATATTGTTGAATGTATCAGGGGAAGCTATGATGAAGGCCTTGTGGGACAAGTTAGGGACTTTGTACTAATATAAGTCTCTGGTGAACAAACTGTTCCTGCGAAAAAAGTTGTATAACTCGAGGATGAAGGATGGAGACTTGGTAGCATAACATCTGCACGCCTTTAATACTATGGTAAGCTAGTTGTTATTTGTTGATACAAAAATTTCAGACGAAGATAGGTGCATCAATTTGTTGTGTTCTCTACTAGATTTGTCAGAAAACTTGGTTATTGCTATAGGTAGCAATACAACTACCTTGAAGTTTGATGGAATAGTCTCACCCTTGTTGTTGAAGGAGTTGAGACAGAAAAATATGGAGAGCCAAAATGGAGATGCCTTGTCTATAAAAGGACAATATCAGAATAGAAACATAAATAAGTCCTTGAGTGGGGTATCTAAATCTAGAGGGAGATATAAATATCTAGGAAAACATGTAAAGGTATGCTAGAAATGTGGAAAACAAGGGCACTATGAAAAGGATTGTAAATCTAAAGCTCATGAGAAAGGAAAGGGATCTAATGATGCTCCTTATAGGGGTGAAAACCACCTTAGATGAATGTGGGGATGTGTACTTGGCTTCTTCTTCTTCATGTACACATGTATATCATGAGGCGGGGTTGATTGACTCAAGTGCATCCTTTCACTTTGCTCCCCATAGGTAGTGGTTCTGTGAGTACGAGAAATATGATGGTGGTGATATTTTTCCAAGGGATGACATGAAGGCCAAAATCATTAGATATGAAAAAGTCAAGCTGAAGTTGGAAGGTGGAAGGATTAGAACACTTCCTAATGTTTTTCATATTCTTGCATTGGCCATACATTTGATTTCTGTAAGAAATATTGAAGATGTACGTGTAAAAATAATGTTCGAGAAGGATACCTGCAAGACGGTTTGAGGAGCACTAGTATTGATGCGTGGAGTTCAAATTGTAACTATGTACAAGATTCCATGTAGCACTATTATTGATGGGTGCAATAGTTATGTGGTTCCTGAATGTGCAGCAAAAAACCTAATGGTCTATGGAGAAAATACCATGCTATGGAATCAAAGGATTGGACATATTGGAGAGAAGGTCCTTTGAATACTGCATGGTAATGGTATGGTAGAAGATATGCCTAATTTCTATCTGGATTTGAATTTCTGTGAACATTATATATATAGGAAGCAAAATCAGGTGAGTTTCCCCTCAGGTGCTAAGAGAGCGAAAGGAATATTAGAGCTTGTGCACAATGATGTGTTTGGACCTATGTCAGTTCCATCACTAGGCAAGTCTGTGTAATGTATCTCATTTATAGATGACTTCTTGAGGAATACTTGGATATATTTCCTTAGGAAGAAATTTGAAGTCTTTGACAACTTTAAAGAATTTAAGGCTTTGGTGGAAAATCAGACAGAGAAGAAGATTAAGGTGTTGAGGATAGATAATGGTGGAAAGTTTTGCAAGAAGAAATTTGAAGAGTTCTATAAGGTGTGGTATAGAATGTCAAAAGAATACTCCATACACACCTCAACAAAATGGAGTTGTAGAAAGAATGAATAGGATGTTGATGGAAAAGGCAATAAGCATGATTAGTGGCAGTGGATTAAGGCAGGAATTATGTGTAGAGGCAACGGATACTACATGTTACTTGGTTAACAGGTCACCTTCATCATCATTGGAGGATAAGGCTCCACATGAGTTATGGACTTGTGAGAAACCCTCTCTTTCACATTTGAGGGTATTTGGCTATGATGCATATGTACATGTTCCAAAGGAGAAAATAATCAAGTTGGATAATAAATCTGAAAGGTGCATTTTTATTGGATATAAGGATGGTTTAAAAGGTTACAAGTTTTGGAACCTAGAAACAAGGAAGGTTGTGTACAACCAAGATGTGGTGTTTAGAGAGGTGAACGATGTTATTAAACAAGAAGTCCTACCAAAGGAACCTGAAAATATAGAATTTTAACTCAATGAGGAAGAATCAGACTTTACAATAGAAAATGAATTAGAAGAGGAAAAGCCATAAACTCCAGTTTTGAGAAGATTAGTTCGAGAGAGAAGGCAAACATAGAGGTATAGTCCATCTACTTTCTGTTCAAGTTTTACTTTATCTATTACTGATGATGGATCTTAGAACTATTATGGAGGTAGTGGATTCAGAGGATGGAAAATTGTGGAAAGAGGTCATGGATAATGAAATGAAATCTTTGGACAAAAATGAGGCCTAGGATCTGGTGGAGTTGTTGACTGGAAGGAGACCCATTAGCATCAAATGGGTGTTTAAGAAGAATATGAATGCAAAAGGCAAGGTGGAGAAATACAAAGCTCAGTTGGTAGCAAAAGGTTATTCCCAGGTGTCAGGAATTGATTTCATGATATTTTTTCTCCTATTACCAAGTTAGCTTCTATTATATTACTTTTATCTATTGCTGCTACTTTTTATTTTGAGGTAGAACAAGTGGATGTGAAGACAACATTTCTTCATGGGGATCTGGAAGAAGAGATCTACATGAAGCAACTAGAAGTCATTATGGTGAAGGGTAAGAAGGAACTGATATGTAAGTTAAAAAAGTCTCTGTATGGGTTAAAACAGTCACCAAGGATGTGGTATCAGAAATTTGATACATATATACGGGGACTTGGATTCACAAGAATCAAAGCAAATCACTATGTTTATTTTAAATTAATTGGTCACTGTGTTACTTTTTTGGTCTTGTATGTGGATGATATGTTGTTGATTTGAAATGACAAAGAAATTATCCATGATTTGAAGACCTAATTTCCATCCAAATTTGACATGCAGGATCTTGGTGCTACAAGCTATATTTTGGGCATGGAAATTAAACAAGATCGAGCAAAGAGGAAGCTTTGGTTAAACTAGAGGAAGTATGTCGAGACAATATTGTAGAGGTTTAATAAGCAGGACAGTAAACTAGCGAAGGTTCCTATTCTTATAGGTGTAAATTTATCTGTTGAACAATATCCCAAGACATAAGAAGAAGAAGAGGACATGTCCCGTGTTCCATATGTAAGTGTAGTTGGTAGCCTGATGTATGCAATGGTATATAATAGACAAGACATAGCACATGCAGTGGGAGTATTGAGCATGTCTATGTCAAAACCAGGGAAGGAGCATTGGACAACAACGAAGTAGATTTTTAGGTATTTGCATGGCACTAGTGATTATGGTTTGTGCTACCAAGGAAGACTAGGATTGGACATAGTTTTGGATATCTATGGCTTTGCTGATGCAGACTTGGATGGAGATCTAGATTGGAGAAGATCTACACATCAGTGTGTGTTTAACGTATTTGGAGAGGAAGTCATATTGATAAGCAAGAGATAGTCTGTAGTGGCTCTTTCAACTACAGAGGCTGAATACATGGATGCCACTCCTGCAAGCAAGGAAGAAGTTTGGTTGTAGAGATATTGTTCAAGTATGGGGTTGGTATTGTTAGTGTCAGTCTTTCTAGCCTTCCTACAGTGATCAAATATGCTCTTACAAAGTGATTTTGATGTGTCAAGATCAAATTTTGTCATTTCAGTGAGTCTTCAAGCAAAATTTGGTCACTAGGCATTAGGTCTAGAGTTTGCTTTCACTCCTTCTAAAGTTGTCCAAATGGCGG